>JAZGTJ010005404.1:0-27612 GCA_036877575.1 Botia almorhae | reverse complement strand
TTGGCTGCCAATAGCTGCTCGCATTAGATTCAAGGCCCTGATGTTTGCCTTCAAGGCAACTACTGGATCTACACCTCCCTACCTACTCTCACTCCTTCGCACTAATGTGCCTACCAGGAATTTGCGTTCTGCGAACGAATGTCGCCTGGTGGTTCCATCCCAACGTGGGAGGAAATCACTTTCCCGGACTCTCTCTTTCACTCTGCCCGGTTGGTGGAATGAACTCCATATCTCCATCAGAATGGCNGAGTCATTAGCCATTTTTAAGAAACAACTAAAAACTCATCTTTTTCGTCTTTTCTTCCGCGACTAATTTACTAACTCACCCCCACTTCTACGTGGAAAAAAAAAACTTATACTGTGTTGAAAAACCTGAGCCATGTGTATAACACTTATTCAATGTTGTCTCTTATTGTAATCGAAGTTGCTTCCTGTCCTCATTTGTAAGTCGCTTTGGATAAAAGCGTCAGCTAAATGACTAAATCTAAATCTAAATCCACACACTTAAACACACTTTTCCTTTTCTGTCAATCACTCAACATTGTGTCGATGACAACACTAGGGGTCCGCTCTTGGGAGTCCCAGTTATCTCTGAGCTTTTTCTTTTCATTCGCTATTTTTTCTCATCTTTGAAATAATTTTATGCACACTAAGCAGTTGCTAGATGTGATGCATTTTTAGATGTATCTAGAGGAGTAAAGTTTGTAAACAAACTTTATGTTGGCTTAAGAAAACCTAGTCTAACAGTTAAAAATAGTATAAAGAGTTTTAAGAGATTAAGATTGTAGTAGTTTTAGAAGCTTAAAAGTTTAAGAAAAGATGGCCAACTCCCATGTCTCTATAATGTTCTGGTGCTTGATGTTTAACGACTTGTTCATGTTGGTTGCAAGAGTGTGTTAAATGGTTTCTAGAGCATTGCTGGAAAGTTTCCATGGTGTTAATTAAGGACCACATGCCAGTCTGAGTCAAAATAGGCCACCCACTTGTCTCTATGATGTTCTGATGCCACTCACCTCTTTCTTTAAAAGTCAATTAGATGGTTGCTGTACAACCAATCTCTTATAAAAGTGATAACACACCTCACCTCTCCTGGATCAATGACAAATTGTGTGAGACGAGTTGTGCCAAAGTTTTGTACAGAAAAAAATGCAAGAATGTAACAGAGATGCTTTGCTTCACAATCACTACAAAAAAGTATGTAAGAAAAGAATAGTGATGCTTTTCTTCGCAAGCACCACTAATAATAAGCTTAAATACATTAACATGTTGCCCTTCACATTTTTATTAATAAAAGACCTTGCTAAATTCATGTATGGTAACCAGTGGACAGTACATCTTCACATACCTATAGAGATGTGTAACCCCCTTACTATTAAAGCCATGCCTATGTGTATAGTGTGGTTTATAAAGATCAGCAAGTTAAGTGAATTATCTTTATTCATTGTGACAGCAATAGACTTTTTAATAGCTTTTAGAATTCTTGGGCTGTTTGTTTAGGATGGGAAAGAGTTTTGGGTAAGAGATTCGGGTAAACTGTTGGATCAATTTACTGCCTACATCTAGCACTTTGGTGGCTTTGTATAATTCTTTGTGGGACGCAGGGAAAACTTACCCTGTGTCGTGTGTGTGGGCCCACTGTCTATATACTGAGGTTGAATATTGTAAAATCTAGGTGTTTACTGTTAAAACGGTGTGTTTACGGTTACCTAATTGGTGAGATAAGAGGAAAAGTGACATAAGAAGTGTAAAAATAACTGAATTGATATAACTCATTTCGTGATTGGTTTACCTTTTCATTAATTCTACAGTTTATTCAACTCATTTATCCTCGTTACTTGTTGATTATTCATTCTGAGTATTGATATTATTTTATATTGATTATTAATTGATTATCCATATCTATATCTGTTTATATCTACACATTTCATTTGATTATTTCCTACTGGTTATTTTATGTATATATATCCTCAATAAATCCCATGTAAGTATTACTTTAAAATTGCCTTTACTCAATTCATGTGATCAGGTCAAAACTAGTGATATCAGAGTTTGGCCTTATTTATAGTCGAGAGACAACAGTTAAGTTGAACCCAATGCTCCACCCTAGAGAACTTAGGTCCGAGACTCCTAAGAGGGCAGGGGGCACTACATATGTCTTGTAATCAATCCGTTTCTCAGTGCCATGTAGCAGGAGGCCAATATGAGGTTCACATTTTTTTAAGGACTCTCCGCTCAGCTCCATCACCAGACACAGCACTCCATGAGCGAAAGTGACATAATACTGCAGTCCATTACTGCAGTGGTACTGCTATAGTATGAAGTAATGACGCCATGATACTCGGTAAGTAATGATTACCATATTCACATACAGCATCATGGTGTTTACACGGCATGGAGAAAAAGCCAAGAAAACGGAGACAATCTCAAAATACACTTTTAATAAATACAAACAAGGACTGACAAAGGAACAGAATTAAACCTGGGGTATAAATACACAGGGAAACTAAATCAGGTGAAAACAATTAGTGACTAGGGCAATGGAGTACAATGAAGTACACTCAGTACTTCATTGAATCTTAGAGAAACAGTGCTTTTATTTCTGCTATACTGGGAAAAAATAATTATATCACTTTTTTAAAATATTGGATAAAATCAAAAGAAACTAAAAAACAACTTTTGTTGTATCTGTCAAATATTTTTTTTATCTACCAAGAACAGTAAAGTAAGGTCAAACGTTATTTTCTGAGACACATTTTAACAATATTCACACTCCTACCAGCAGAAGCAAAGTACTTGAGCAGGAATGTGAGAGAAGTAAATGAACAGATTACATAAAGATTTTCATATACTATACTCACTCTCTTGTACTCACACACATGCTCAGTAACACACAAAACACATATCTTCTTTGAAACTCTACACACACTCCTCTGTCTATAGGAGGTTTATAAAGTGAGGGAATATAAAAGTCATGTTTTCTTAAGGCCTCCCCCTAAGGACACATTTTTTGTACTTCATATTTCTTTCTTGTCTTCACAGAGCATAAAGTTCTTAGATGGGGGGGTGGGGGGTTAGATATTGAGATGTTTTTGGTTTTCTTCTGAATTGTCACTCAGCCAAGCTATGCACAACTTTTCTTCCTCTTTGTACTGTATCATGTCAGAAAGTACCACTGCCGTGCAGTTAGTCCATTTTCTTCACACAATTGAAAACAGCAATACTGCATTTAAAGAGTGAATCATATTGGATGTAAATAATACTTAGTTTGACAAGGGAAAGTATTTACAGGGCTTATCTGTTTTCAAATTAACGAAGTGCAGACGAAAACAAAAACCATTCATAGTGATCTCACTGTTCCAATAACAACTGAGATATTGTCTTCATCATCTTGATGATCATGATCCTCATTGTTTTGATACTGGCTTTCTTAAAAATGTGTTGAAGACAGTTCATAGTCAAAGACCATGTCTGGTCCCCATAAGGTAGTTTTTTAAATGGCTAAAAATACTTCAAGTCAGTCATCTGTGTTTGGCAGAAATATCAGGTGTGTGTTCATGTGAGTGGGTGAAAGAGCTTTGCAGTCTTTTAAGCATTTCTAAACTTATTGTCCAAGTCACTTGCATGCGGGTGTTTTGCTTTTCTAGGTTACAATCCCACTCCCAACCACTCCAAACATTAGTTCCAAATTTAACAATCTTTAATAATCTTTAAGACGGATGTAGTAGCAGCCAGATCTCAGCTCAGTAAAGGACAGTTTGGATACCTAAGGCTGGATCATACAGTTTAAGACCTTCTCTGCTGTTCCTAACCTCCCCCCCCCCCACATCTCGCAACCTAATAAACTCACAGACAACAATAATGTTTTCTGCATGTTTTGTTTTTTGTTGAGGTGAACATCACCCAAATAAAGACTGATACTATACACTGAAACTTTGGTCCAGAGTCACTTACAAAAATGTGACAAAAAAGATTTTCTGTAATATTCAAAACATATGATCTAGCTTTGTGTGCAAATAAGAGATTACATATTGATTATGAGAGAAGCTTTAATACTACAATGTAGTACAAACAATGACCCCACTACAAAAGCACCATGGAATAGAGTGGGGCATTCTTATAGATTTATATTATTGTTCCAAACTAGTTGTATGATTGTGAACTAAAGGCTGTCATAGGCCATGACTGACTGTTAAATGGCTTTCTCAGTTGGTCTCTGTCATATTGTTGAATTTTAAATAGAAAGGTGCTTTTTCAATTGGATTGGATTTATAAATTTTCATGGGTAGGACTGAGAACTTTTTTTGCTGTTGTATGCTGGGGTAGCGGACTAAAGGTAGCTGATGCTAATAGACGGGACAAACTTATCCGTAAGGCTGCTTCTGTTGTGGGGGTGGAGTTGGACTCTCTGACTGTAATGTCAGAAAGAAGGATGTTGTCTAAGTTACTGGCTGTCTTAGACAACACCTCTCATCCACTTTATAATGTCCTGGGTAGACACAGGAGTATGCTCAGTCGAAGATTTATTCAACCTAGGTACTCTACAGAGCGACACAGGAAATCCTTTTTACCTGTATCTATCAGACTTTACAATTCTTCAGTGTAATTATGTATCATTATCTTATCATCTTATCTGATATTATATTATCTTGTCGTCCAGCTAATGGATTATCATAACATGATTTAGGTGTTGCACTGTAAGGCTGCTAACTTTTTCAACGAGCTAGTTCAGCAAGCTGGATAGCGAGATAAATGCTGATTTACAAGCAAAGCAATAAGAAAAAACTTCTTTAAGAGTATTAGCTACTCGTGCAGTTCATGTGCCTTTCATTTCCGTTGTCAGACTCAGACCTATGTTTGGGGAAAAATGGAAAATACGTTTGGAACATTAGTATCCGTTGTGGAGATTTGACAGTACTAGTTCTCTGCTCTGCTTTTTCTACAAAATTTCTCATTATAAATATTTGTATATTACAGTTAAAGTCAAAAGCTGCACTGATTTTTTATGAATTTCAGAAGTTCTTAGTATTTTGTTCAGCTTCTCAATACTTAAGCGAGCTCCTCTCCTATTATAGTCCTTCGCGTTCAATACGATCTGAAAATTCTGGCAAACTGCTAGTACCCAGAGTTTCAAAAACAAGTGCTGGTGGTAGATCCTTCTTGTATTTGGCACCCAAACTTTGGAATAGTCTTCCTAATGTTGTCCGGGAGGCAGATACACTCTGTCATTTTAAATCTAGACTAAAGACCCACCTTTTTGGATTTAATACTCAAATCCCTTAGGGGATTATTAGGCTGCATTAATTAGGTAAACCGGAACCGTGAACACTTCCCACAAGAACAGATGTACTGGCTCCACACTAAGTCTTTCTGTCTTTCATTCCCCAAGGTCCTGTAGTCAGCTAGATCCAAACTGAGACCAGAAGGTGGGGGACTGGATGAAATGAAATGACCCTGAGATAGATCATCAGGATTTGATAGACTTCTTTAGTAAACCTACTGTTATATACAGTACATGACAACTTTTAGCATTGTTAGTTTCTATGTTTTGTTCTCTGCTTAGTCACAGCAGTGTGATGTTATGGCTGCAATTAGTAACATTATGCCTCGCCATTTTTTTGTTGGCACGATTTCCACATCCAACAGGAGTAACTGTGGACGCAAGAGGAAGCTGTCTGAAAGGGATGTTCGGGTGCTAACCTGGATTGTATCCAAAAAACATAAAACCACAGCTGCCCAACTCACTGCAGAAATAAATGTGGTTTTCCACCAAAACTGTCCATCGGGAGCTCCACAGGGTCAATGTACATAGCCGGGATGCTATAGCCAAACCTTTGGTCCCTCGTGCCAATGGCAAACGTCGGTTTCAATGGTGCCAGCAGCAAAAATCTTGGGCTGTGGACAATGTGAAACATGTATTGTTCTCTGAGTCCACCTTCACTGTCATGGCAATTCCCTAGGCCCAATACTTGTGCTAGATGGGCGCGTCACTGCTAAGGACTACCAAACCATTCTGGAGGACCATGTACACCCAATGGTTCAAACATTGTCTCCTAAAGGCGGTGCCGTGTATGAGGATAATAATGCACCAATACACACAGCAAGACTGGTGACAGTGGTTTGATGAACATGAAAGTAAAGTTGACCATCTCCCATGGCCTGCACAATCACCAGATCTAAATATTATTGAGCCACTTTGGGGTGTTTTGGAGGAGCGAGTCAGGAAACGTTTTCCTCCACCAGCATCACGTAGTGACCTGGCCCCTATTTTGCAAGAAGAATGGCTCAAAATCCTTCTGGCCACCGTGCAGGACTTGTATCTGTCATTCCCAAGATGAATCGATGCTGTATTGGCCGCAAAAAGGAGGCCCTACACCATACTAATGAATAATTGTCGTCTAAAACCAGGCATTTCAGTTTCTTTGTCCAACCCCTGTATATACCTAATTAGTCTTAAACATCTCACACGTATTATTTGCAATAATACTATTAACATGTCATTTGTTTTGTGTTTTTATTATTATTCTTTGTTTCTCTATGTAAAGCTGCTTTAAAGCAATGTAACATTGTAAAAAGCGCTATATAAATAAAATTGAATTTCATTTGTCTCAGTTTAGCTGTGATTGCAGAATATTAATTGTTTTGGACCCACTGTAGTGTATATTGTGCAATTTGTCATTAATGTGTTTTAGCTACGTCATAAAGAGAAATTTAAGAAGCCATTCAAAAAACTTTATACATACATACAGTGCCTTGAAAAAGTATTCATACCCCTTGAACATTTTCACATTTTGTCACCTCACAGCTACAAAATGAAATGTATTTTATTGATATTTTATGTGATAGACCAACACAAAGTAGCACATAATTGTGAAGTGGAACATTTTAGGAAAATTTTAAGCAAATAAAAATCTGAAAAGTGTGGCGTTAGATCTTTTTATGTCTCCAGTCTCCTGATTGTGGCTTTCGCTATCAGCTCCTAAAGCTGGGTAATGAGTGCAAGAATGGGAAAGGAATTTCCTCCTGCTCTGTTTCACTCATTTAATTGATCTCTGTCCACAATAAACTTTCTTGGTTTTTATTCACCCTTTTTCTATCTGTGGTTCATTCCATATTTCTGTTCTGTGCATCTGTGTGATGGTAAGTGTGTGTACTTACCGGCCAACACTTATATGGCCAACACTGGCATACCATCAGCATGACTTATCAACATTACAAAAACGTGATGCTTCTCTCTTACACATGTGTTTGCATCCTTTGTGTGTGTCGGTGGGAATAATCAGAATGCTGAGAAGTATAGGAGAACCATGTAGAACTTCCATATTTTCCGAGTCCAGTCTCTGGGGTTACAGTACTGCCTCCAGCTCCTATGCTCAGCCCTACCCCATACATCTCGTACACAGGCCCACCTTCAAGTGGGGTAAGACTGGGTGGAGAAAAACCCATCCGAAATGTTGGATAGTGCGGATAGCCATAATGTTCATATCCTAGCTGAGGGCTAGAGTCCAAAGGGCTGCAGTCAGTGGAAAAATCACTAGTCTGTGGGCCAGAACTTGGTGGGGGCTGCTGAGACTGCCCAGTGAGTGTGAAGGTGTTAAACTGGGCGTAGCTGTTGTGCGAGAGTCTAGAGGGAGGGCGAGGAGCATAGCAGCCTGCACATGACCCTGGGGCCAAGCTGCTTGGTGTTCCCAGACCTGCAGGCACTCCAGAAACTCCTGAGGTACTGTTTACGACTGCAGCACCCCCTGGCTGGTTCGAGGTGCGATATTCTGAGTAGTGCATGGATCGGGAAGTTGGACGTCCCTCATCGTGTGTGGAAGCTCGTACATTGTAGTAGCCGTTTGTTGGGTCCTGCGAAACAATAGACATTTTCAATGTGAGCACACAATTTCAAGAAACTGAACATAAATTATATTCTCCTCAACTCAAGTAAACGGGTTCATTGTGGGGTTTTAGGATTAACAATGTAATCCAGGGATAATATCTGACTTTAAGGACATCAAGCTAATGATGGATTTAACGACTCCAAGTGCAATGAATGAAATAATGAGATTTGGCATGCTGCTATAGAAAAAATCTAATATTTGTAATTTTATAGCAAAATGTAACTTGGTTGCATTATTTGAAATGCTTAATGGAAAAGGGAGATTACTACTAAGGTGTTCTGGTGCAGTTGTCATTTCCAAGATAACAGCTACTTCTCTGGGGGATCTATCTTTAAGATTATGGCTACTGCAATTATTCACTGGCAATTAATTAATTTAGGCCAAAATTAAATTGAAATCTCACATAATTACAGCCTATACCTAGGAATATACTATAAATGAATCTTAAAAAAAGATTAAACAGCAAGTTTTTGCAAAACAAAGGCCAGGACTGAGTTTCATCTCGCATGTGTGTGTGAAGTCATCTACTCACCTTGAGCTCATAGTCCTGCCGTGTGTCCAGCGTGTCACTGCACAGCTCTTGTTTGAGGTCTATGTCATCTTTAAAAGGCTGGGAGAAGGCAGAGAGGGTCACAGAAGGTCAAAACTAAACCATAAACAACAAGGCAAAAAGAGGGAGGAGAGTTGCAACATGAAACAGGAGATAAGAAGAGGGAAAAGGGATATGAAGGAAGAGATGGCGATTAAGAGAGAAAAATAATTAAATTCAGCTTTTGAAAAATTATTTAAAAGGAAATATTTAATATATATATTAAAGATATATATTTAATATATAATTGTAAGACGAAAAGATGGTTAGTGTATTTTTTTGTAAAATGCTACAATGGCAGAAGAATTCCACTCTTAGGGGAGTTTTAGCAATTAAGACAGAAATGAATTATGTGTGTTATATCAGCAAAGATGAAATAGTTATCAAGTAAATTAATTGAAGGACAATTAAAATATATAGCTCAAATCTTATGGTCACAATTAAGTGTACATTTCAATGTTATCAGTTAGTTAGTCTAAAGCACACTAATATCTGTGCTTTAGTACAAAGTGTGTTACAATGTTTACTATTATTTACAGTATTACAAGGAACCGGCAAACATGAACAAATTTTGAACAAAAAACATGAATACATTTTATGAATCAGGAGCATTAAAAATCAGGATTATCTTTTTTCTTTCTGCATTTTACAACACTGTCCAGTCTTTCTGTCAAACAATTAATTATGTCAATCATAAACCGATTAAGCAGCTGTAAGATACTAAACTGTTTATACTAAACTGGACTCCAATTTCATGAATGCAATATAAAGTAACATTAAGTAATAAAGTAATATCTTACATATAGGAACAACTTATTTTAAATTATGTCTTATTTTTTTGTTAAATTATTTGCCAGTTTCCTCTACATACTGCAGTTCATCCTGTTGTGCAGCTATCAGAAGTACTCACAGAGTACATGGCTTTAACCATGCGTGTTGCCGTGGAGACGCTGCCCGAGTTTTCCTCCAGGCTGTGGGTCTCTTTGTTTATGGTCTCCACCTTGATATCTGGCTTGCCGAGCGTGACGCCTCGGCGACCTGGAAAATAAACATACTGGTACACACATGATTTTTAGCACGTCTAAACGTGTTCTGACAGTTTAGTTGTTGTAAATGATGTTGTCTAAGAACACATCTGATTGCCTTAGGTTTTATAATTATTTATGGATGCTTTTGCTTCTGTTTTCTCAAGGACAAACATTGCATGTTGCTGTATAATAATTACATTCTAATATGCTAGTATAATTTTATAAGTGTCACTCATCAGAGTATTGTGTGAGGGTTCTGATAACTTACTTCCTTTGCGTTGCCTGTATAAGAACAGCACTAATGCTAGTAAACACAGGAGAAGGAGAATGGAACAGCCTACAGTGCCACCTGTGATGATACTGACTGACACTATTTCTAAAGCAGAGAAAACAGTGAAAAAGGGGTTAAAAACCACAACAATGTACCAGACCATCATCCAAAACACAACCTATGTCAGTAACCAACTAGCCTCGTTTTTCTAAAACAAGAGTTTTGGACAATACAGAGTTATGATTAAGTCATATGGACAGTCCTTTGGATGAAATCCAGCTAATGACCAAACAGAACAACCCTGTCTGTAGGTTTTAAAACAAATTTGCAGAACAATTTAGATTTTTAAATAACATGTTGATAACATGCTACCATTTAATTGGTTATGTGTAAACTGACGAAAAAGTAACAGGGAGGTGGGCAGTTGACATGAGGCACCTGTTTCTACCACAAAGTAGAGAAACTAGAGCCAATGGTATAAGCATGAACCCTCTTACAATCAAGGTATATGGAGATATAATTAAAACTGTGAGTTCTCATGTAGCCTCACCGGTTTCCTCCAGAGTGATGATCATGGATCCTGGTCCAAATGAATTCCATGCAGTGCAGTTGTAGGTGGACTGAAAGTCTGACTCCATGACATTGTTGATGGTGAGGATGGACAGAACCGCTCGACCCTGCGACGTCAGTTTGCTTTGTTCTACTGTGTATTGTTTTAACAGGGTCCCCTGCTCCTTCTCCCACACATTCTCCTTCCATGCCCACACCTGGACACAGACACATCAATCATGAGCACTAATTTTCCATCTCAAACATGCATGAGAACATGCATCAAGAACAAACCAGGATTAATATAACAATACATGCCGATTGCCAAACACAATAAAAGATTGTACAAACTGTGGAAAAGCAAGATTCTCTTTCTCTTCCCTACCTTAATATTAAATACTAAAGCGATATACATTGCATTGGGCATTCAGGATGAACACGGCAGCATATAATTACCTTTTGGTGTATCTGACCCTCTCTGTGAATTATTGGACATTTTCTTATGTCTGAATTAAAGGCTTGAGTCAAGAGTGAATGCCAAGCCTAAAAGTGTGAACCCTCTTTCTATGGTAATAAAGTGGTCTGAGTAAAAACAATTGTGTTGATGGGATTAAGGGTTGGTGAGACTCCAGGGTATAGGATGAGTTTGTTACTTCCTTCTGTGCTGTGAGTGTTTTGTTTCCAAGGGACTGCCCCTCAAAATGATTATAAATGCAATGTATGTTAATTTTAAGTCAGACATGATGATTGCAATGCCCAAGCCATACACTCTAATGTGTAGATTTGTGTTCTTCATTTTTTACATTAAAGGCTGCTGCTGAAGCAAATCCAAGTCTCCTAGTCTTCACACAAAAAAGTTTCCAACAAAACAAACAATAACAAAATGTTGGTTGAGCGCTGACAACAAAAAGATAGCTAATGCATACTATACACCCCTGTAGAATTCTTTAAATGTGAGTGGATTTCTTTTAGCACATTTGTTCTTAAAAACTGTGGAACAAGTGAAAATTGACAGCTGCCGGGGACAATTTAAGCTGCATTAACCTGAAATATTACTTTAAATTGAGAAATGGTCTAATGTAGGTTCCTGTTTTTAGTCATCAAAGTTTCCCATGAGTATCCATAATAGCTAGATGTTGTTATTTCATATCTCAAGGGACTTTGACTCAGGTCTTTCTCCTAAAATATATTTCGTAAAATAAAATCATGCAGCAAAAGTAGAAGCTTTAAAATAAATGTGTTTAACTTAAATTATCTGGGTTTTTTGGAATCAGTAAGAAATGTTCATTGATATTTAACTTTTTTTTTAAGAATTTTGTTCTTAAGCAAAAAATATGAAAAGCAGAAGATAAGAAACAGTATTTGCTTTCCATCTAATCTCATTGCTGCCTAAAAACAACTGAGATATTAAAGATCTACAGTGATTGGGATTTTTCTTTCCCATGTGAACAGTAATTAGGAATGCCTTAAATAAAATTGTAGTTAATAAAATTAACTTACAATTTTGTCTGGGAGAGGTGTGCTGGCAATATAACAGGTGACTTCTCCCCTCTCTCCTCGAACTGCATACTGGATAGGTTCACTTGAGATAATTGGTGGACCTGAACAAAGAAAGAAATGCTTAAAAAGATAAAAGACTTCTTTTACTTGAAGGTTCCTGCAGCTTATATAGAAGAGCTTTTTTGTGAATTCCATGCTCTGAAAGTCAAAACTTAAACACAGTTCCCTCCCTAATGTTTATACAATTATTAATGGAAACATGTATGGTACACATTTCAATGCCCCCAATGACTTTGGGCTATACTGACCGTTGACAGTGAGGGTGACCTCCATTTCGCCTACTCCGATCCTAGGCACAATAGCCTTACAGACATACTGACCAGCATCTGCCTGATTTACTGACTTCAGATAAAGCTGGTTATTATTACTTAATACCTATGAATTACAGAGAGGGAGAGATGAGGAAATAGAAAAGGAATAATGATGTTAAACAATTTCAATGAAGACACTAATTATCTAAACAACAAACAAATGAAAAAAACAACAAACAAATAGAGATTAAAATTATTGTTATATAAATTATTGTTAAAATTGTCTCACACATTCGGTGTTCTATGTCAGAGCGTGGGGCTAGATTCCAACTCATCCTGTCTGTTCTTGGTTTCCGTTCCGAGAGTCAGAGTCTAGACCCACGCTCTGGGTGTCCGTTATATGTGGAGGCACATGGCTTCAGGTTTGTTTACATCTGCCATGTGTTCTCCGGTCCCGCGTCATGACCCCGCTCCCTTGTTTCCTCATTTGTTTTGATTTCACACACCTGTTTGTCATTATTTCCATTTTGTATTTAATGCCCTTGTGTCTGCTGGTCTGTTCTACCCATGCTCGTTCTCCGTGCCTTACCTGTGTTAGTTATCCTGAGTCCTTCCATGTTTTTCTTTAATCTCGTTCTTTGAACGTGTTTCTCGTGTTCTGCGTCAGGTTTGTTATCGTTTGTGTCTGTCTCCGTTTATTGTATATTTAAAAGTTTAACCTGTCTTTTATTTGGATTGTAGTTTTCTTGTTTGAGTTTAATTGGTGTTTAATTTATTGTCATTTATTTTACTGCTTTCCTGTAGCTCAGTGGTTAGAGCATGGCGTGTATAGTATAATGCAATGTAAGTCGCTTTGGATAAGCGTCTGCCAAATGCATAAATGTAAATGTTTATTTATATTACGAATTGATTTTCTGTTTGCCTTTTTTGCCCTTCGCCCCCTTGTGGGAGTTTTGAATTACGTTTCTTTAAATAAAAAGCTTTTTTTGTTAATCACTGTCTGCTATTGGGTTCTTTCCCCACCCTATATTGACAAAAATAATATTACTGATAAAAATTGATCTCAGAACCAAGGCTGCTCACCATGCTAGAACCTTTTTTTGTCCAGGTGAGTGTGAGAGGAGGATTCCCTGCCCACTTGCAGTTTAGAGTGACATCTGAATCTATATCCACTGTTACTGGTTTAGGCTCAACCACCAGGATCGGACCAACTGTATTTTGAGAAACAAAGGTCATAAAGAAGTCTGTTTTTTTTTTCAATTTTATATAATGGTGCGTTACAAAAGGGCAACTAATTGTAGCTTATTGTCTAAATAAGTCTGAAAATCAGATGTCTATGCATTTTATGCCTATCTTGCATTTTATATGGTTGATTATTTATACACTATGCAGCAGATTTAGTAAATGATTAAATAAATTTCAACCTCTCAATTTAACTTCTCTACACACTCTAATTTAATTTTGAAGCTGATACTTACAGTGGACATCAACAAGTATACTGACATTAGTGCTGCCCACAGCATTGAAAACCTGGCACGACACAGGCTCTGTGAAGAATGAGTGGTCGGCTTTGGTGACAAACACACTCTCTCTTGCACCCTGTATGACCACACCTCCTTTTGCCCACCTAGCAAAACCAAAACAACTAATCATAAATACGTGGAAAAACCCAGATAAAACACACACAGTAACACAGTCCAGGAAACAACTGCATTGATTAATGATGAAAATAATTAATCAATGTAGTGTGAAAAGATTTTTTTTTCTTTTCACACAATGTTAAAGGAGCTGTTTCATCACATTCAGTAAGAAGCATACTTGAAGCCCATGATAGGTGGGTTTGCTGTAGCTTGGCATGTGAAGGTCACTCTTTCGCCCTCCAGTACAGAGCGAGGCTCAACAGATAATGTTACCACTGGTGGATCTGCAGAGAACATTCAGAATATAGAATATGGTCACAGTCATTCATCCGGAAAGGCTGAAAATACTGGCAGTAATGGGCTGGCCAGTTTCAAAGTTCATTTATAATTCTGGCTACTGTCTTAAAATGTGCCAGCCACAGAGAATTAAACACTTGAGATAAATTAATTTTTTTATAGATAATTTTTAATAAATTAATAAATTAAGAGATAATTTGTTTTTGTATGAAACAGATCTAAACCTTTCTGAATGAAATAATTCAAATAATACAACATTTTCATAACCTGAGTTTATATTTCTTACTTTCTTATTATATGTTGATTATTATTATATATTTAATAACAACATTACCTAAAATTATTTAACTATTTCCCACATTTTCCATTTAAGCCTAATAAACCACATACTTATTTACTTTATTACATATAACAAAATGTTACTGTAATGTATCACCTAACATAATTGCACATAATTTGGACTCATGAATACAAGTAAATAATCTTATTTCATTATATGAACTTTTAAACAGATGGATTCAACAAGCTCTATTATTCAGTCCTGTTATCCACGCTATTGTATGAATGTTAAAAAATGCCAAATAACATAGTTACTGTTACGGTGGTGTTTGCGGAGCTTGGGGAAAAACGATGACTCAGGGACAGGACGCGGGAATTAGCAAGTAGCAAGATATTTAATAATGAAAAAACATACAAACACTAACCGTATAAATGAAAGTAATGGGCAACAACAGGCGCACAGTAGCGACGTTCATAGAAATAATCCAACGGCAAACAGGGAACAAGAAACCAAGAGCATACACACAATAATCCAAAAATAATCCACAATAACCGACAAATTTAACATCCAAACAGGGAACTTAAATAGTGCTACTAATTAGCGTGTTACAGGTGATTGTGATTATCAAATAAGAAGTGTGAAAACATTAAATCCAGAACCAAACAGAAAACTTCACAATAAAAGTTAGTGCACGTAACAGTTACATTCCTGTTTGTTTCCCTGTTTTTTCCCTTCTTGTCTCCCCACATTTCTGTTCCCTTGTTTGTTGTCATGGTTACCCTCAAGCCTTCTAATTACTAACCCCGCCCCCTTGTTAACCTGTTAGCTTGTCTTTTCCTATGTATAGCCCTTGTGTTTCACTTTTTGTTGTTGTTTGTATGAAAGTTTACTTGTTTGAAGGTTGTTTGTAGTTCTCCTTTGTTCTAGTTCTTCACTGTTCATTGTTTGTGTGAAGTTTACTATAAAAACAAATACTAACTGCATTTGGATCCTCATCTCTGCCTGTTTTCCTGCCTTGCTACCTCTTGTTACAGAACAAGTGAAAAACAAGCAGAACAAAAGCGATGCAGTAGTAATAAAATAAGCACACTAGTAATAAAATAAGCTTCTTGACAAGTCTTTTCTCCTAATGTGAACTTTTCCGTTATAGTTTTCTCTGTGGATCAGCTACCCACTGCAAACGCAGCTGGTGTAAAAACACAATGGATGCGCCTGCCCTCCGCTCTGCATACGTGCCAGATACACACCGCATACATACTGGATACGTACTGAAAACAGACAGGATCGTAACACATTAACACTGTACTCACGATGTACGTTGAGGGAGATAGTGGCCCGTGTACCCATAGGTATGGCTAGGTTAGTAGCCACACAGGTGAAGTTCTTTCCTGTGTCTGTGTCTAGGGGGATAATAGGCAGGAAGCTCTGTGTGGTCACACGTTTCCTGTCTGGAAGCACCTCCTAAGGAGCAGAGTTTATACTACTAACTATTTTTTTCTGACCTAAAGGTCTCAAAGAAAAAAGCAAATAATGTGTTTATGTTAAACAAAATGGGAGATTATTTTTGCTGATTGTGTGTTTTTCTGAAATGTAGGTAATGTGATTCTGGTGGAAAGTTTTGTTTTTGTCCTTTGAAGAGTGAGTCATGTAAAATTAAACATATAATACACTGACAGGTATTAGTGTGTACATGTCTCACCGTGGTGCTGATGGCCCCTTCTATTGGTAGTCCGTCTTTCTGCCACTCTATAACAGAGGCAGGTTTGGCTCCACGGGACACACAGCTCATGTTGTAGGGGACCCTGGCTGTGAGGAGGATCTCTGGTGACCCCTCAATCACTGGATTATCAGGAGGAACTACAGACACGAACACACATGGAGTCCATGACAATTATTAAACAACCCAAAGGGGCTGCAAGTGTTATGGAGAAGGTCGCCGCTGCGCCTCCTGCAGAATATAAATACCTTTTGAACTACATTTCCCATGATCCTGTACCTTCCTGATTACTTTCTGTTTGGCACCTGAACTCAATTATGTGGACTATAAAGCCTAGATCTGCACATTACTCTGTGTGATTTCTTGTTTTGCCATGTGCAGCATTTCAGAGCGTATTCCTGGATTGCCTTATCGTTACCGTCTGTATTGTGTATTGTTTTTGTCTTTTTGCCGCTTGCCTTTTGACTCTGCTTTGGACTGTGTTTTTGAATGTTTTCTGCCTGCCCTGACCTTTGCCTGTTTATATATATATATATATATATATATATATATATATATTGTCACGGGTGAGGAATCACACGACACGATAGGCGGTGCAAAAATACCCCGGAGGGTGGATTTATTTACAAAACCAGGGTGTGAGATGCGTGGGGGAAGCAGCCGGGTTGGCTGCTGGTGCAGGTGCTGGTGCGGCTGGTGCGGCTCGTGCTCGGGGTTGCGTCCCTCCTGGCGGCGGGAGTGTGCGGTGGCGCGGGCTCCTTTGGACGGCCTTCGGCCACTCGCTGCTCTCTTCATGCGCGGGGGACACGCAACAATACTCCGGCTGGCGGCACGTTCAGGCTTTGCTCCCAGTTTCCTCAGCATCCGACTTTCTCTCCGCCTCCATTCGACTCTCCCCCCTCTTGGCGGAAGGTGGCGGCGTTTTAACGCCGCGCTGTAATGCGGCGCAGCTGTGCCCGGTCCACCCGTGATGAGCTCGGGCAGGTGCGGTGCGTCCGTTACCAGGGCGACAAGTGTGTTTTTTTGGATTAGAGGCTGAAGTCTTGAAATCGAAATCACAGCAGATGGCAGACATTGTTTACACTGCATCAGCACACTGTCTCCTTTCCTCCCTCTATAGGTGAACAGCTCCTCCGGGTGTGGCCATGGGCACTCATCCTCTGCTATTTCTTCGTCATTTCTGCATTCTTCAGATTCAATATTGCTTAAATTCTTGAATCTCCATGTGTCAATCAATAACTTCTTGACTGTACAATGACGGTCAGCTCACGTAAATCTGCAGTCGCCGGAACTTGTTTATCGGTTCAAACAACGTACCAGGCTTTTCATTGGTCCGTTAAAATGAGATTATTCTATTGGCTACCGAAATGCCGGTCAGTGGTTGAAATATTAATTCAGTACTCCGTAACGAATTGTGATTTTAAAAATATTGAAATTACTTAGCTTAAGTAGAAGTAAAATTAAAGACTTAAAATTATACTCATGAAAGTACACATACCCCAAAAATGCAAAGATGGGTTTGATTCCCAGGGAGCACATTCACTGACAAAATTTATAACTTGTTGCTTTGAGTAAGAGCATCTGCCAAATGTATAAATGTAAATTTTGAAAAAATCTTCCCAGAAGACAAAATATAGCAATTGACACTAATCTGTTGATTTTTTTAATTATAAATGTTTTGAAGATTATTCATGGCATATGTAAACATATGACCCCAATTGTATTTGTACTTTAAAGAGGATGGACATCTGTGAATTTAACTGATCAGTACTTATGGTCTCAATACATCAGAACATACTCATCACCAGAGTAGAAGACTTGATCTTGTGGTCTTGGTCTCAGTATATTTTAAAACCATATAAACATGATCCTAGTCTACATGTGTACTGGTCAGGCTTTTAACACTTAATGTCTTGGTGCGTCCAGACTAGCTTTTACTAAGCTGTATATAACATTAATTTATATACATTCATACCATTTATGTAGGGACACATCCAAGCTAGGAACTGTGTTCCTAAAATAGTTAATCCTATTTAAGCATCAGTATCTAAAATCAAGACAATGACAATGACCGTTTCTGTCTTGGTCTGGGTCTCAGGGGTTTTAGTTTTGATCTAGGTGTTGAGGGGTGTAAGACTTGGTCTGGGTCTTGATGGGTGTAGTTTTGCTCTGTACATGAAATAATCTATTAGGCAGAACTGAATTAAATAGTTTATCTATTGAACAAAAATACTTTGTGAAGTATGCAGCCTGACTCTGCTAAGATATGGGACCCAGCAGCCTAGTGGTATATGATACTGCAGACAAGAATTCAATTGCTGACTTATATAGACCATCTGTTAGAAGTATTAAAGGTATATAACTGCAAAACAGTCCTTCACCACAACACACTGACACTTTGTCACATTAAGAGTGTTTAATGTTGACCAGTCAGCAATGGTCATGTGTTCTGGAGTGAAACCAACCGGATGCATCTTTCATGTATTGTGTATGTCAGCATCAGTCAGTCTTGTATAAAGGAATCACAGTGTAAAATGATTTAAGTGAGGAGTTATTCTGATATAAGTGTATGTTTTGCAGTGTTGTATTGGTGGAGGTAGATTTTGTGCAGAACGTTTCCACTGTGGAGACTTTAGAGGTTTTGAAGGGATCGACAATGGAATAAAAAGACAAACAAGCGCATCTCTCATTTCTCTAAAAAAGCTCTTAGATAGGCTTAATATACCTCTAATATGATAGAGTTGTATTGAACACATTACTCTGTGCTTGTTGTCATACAGATGCATTTACTTGCACTTACTAATTTAGCCTCCCACAGCACCCCTCCACACAACCCCACTGCATCCTTGAACGCGTTTCCTGCAACAGGAAGCAGCAAAAATCCCATACGATTCTTTTCCTGTTGCCAAACACAACTTCCTATCCAGGCAGCCAGGTCAGTGTTGAAATTAATGTGAAGTTAAAAAGTGTGCACCTGTGTGTATAACAGAGAGAGAGAGAGAGAGAGAGAGAGAGAGGAAGAGAGGAAGAGAGAGGAAAGCATTCATGTTTGTATGGCTCCTGTTGGGGTCTAAACATAATTGGCCCTATTGACTCTCATACCACAATGGAAACCTGACATTTGCGTGGGTTAAACTATAATTCAAAGTTTGCCTGGAATGTGCTTTCAACAAAAGCGTCTGTGAAATGCATAAATGTTAATTTACAGAATACAATACAATCAAAAGTGCTGAGGAATAACTACCAAAGGAACACTGCTATTAACTAGTGACAGCAGCTCAGCTGTTTCAAATTAGAGTAGAATGATCAGTAACAAGTTACTTTTTCATTATTTATTTAATAATTACACAATCAGTTAGATGCTTCTCCAAAAATTATATAGCTGCTGCTTGCTGATAGAGCTGACAATGAACAAAAACCTCAGATTACAGTATGAGAAGCTGAGTGAGTGACATACACTATATTGCCAAAAGTATTCGCTCATTTGCCTTTAGACGCAAACTTAAGTGACATACCATTGTTAATACATAGGGTTTATGATGTCGGCCCCCCTTTGCAGCTATACCAGCTTCAACTCTTCTGTAAAGGCTTTCACAATTTTTAGGAAGGGTGTTTATGGGAATTTTCCACAACTGTTTCCACAAAGTTGGTAGCATGGAATTGTCCAAAATCTCCTGGTATGCTGAAGCATTCAGAGTTCCTTTCACTGGAACTAAGGGGCCAAGTCCAGCTCCTGAAAAACAACCCCTAACAACCATAATCCCCCCTCCACCAAACTTCACAGTTGGCACAATGCAGTCAAAGAAGTACCATTTTCCTGGCAACTGCCAAACCCAGACTCCTCCATCTGGAAAGTTGATTGACAAGCGTGATTCGTCACTCCAGAGAACGCGTCTCCACTGCTCTAGAGTCCAGTGGTGGCTTGCTTTACACCACTGCATCCAACGCTTTGCATTGCACTTGGTGATGTATGGCTTGGATGCAGCTGTTCAGCCATGGAAACCCATTCCATGAAGCTCTTTACGCACTGTTCTTGAGCTAATCTTAAGCTAATTTTATACACATGGAAGGGATTGGAAAACCTGAATTCAATTAGCGAATACTTTTGGCAATATAATGTATGTGTGTGTGTGTGTGTGTGTGTGTGTTTAAGCCACCCACACATACACACCACATGTTACTTAATATTTCATACTGTAATGTGGCTATGTAGTAATGTAGCTCCATCAGCAAGCAGCAGCTGAGGACAGCAGGAGGAAATGAAAGCTTTCAGCGTCATAGAGTGGCGACATGACACCTTTAACAAGCAGCTTTCTGCATCCTGCTGCTGATAAGAGAAAGCCAAGAAAAACATTCACTACATTAAACATTAAACACAGACACATTAGTGCACATTAGTGTTAAAGAGAGAAAGAAGAAAGAGCCTTTAGGAGAAAGATCATTATTCAGCTCTAATATTTCTAATTATTGTCTTTCAAACTGTGACTTTACAGTAGATTATATTTTTTATATTTACATTATATTTATAATTGAGAATTTACAAAGTGAGAATGCAGACAAAAAATATCTATTTGCATGCCAAAAGATGTTATTATTTGCATACTAGTGGAATCCTGAGCTGCTGCAACACAAGAAAATGAAAGTCACGCGTGTTGTATGTTTTAGTAACCCCATTATTCGTTATCAGCTTTAGTTTGTCCCTCCCTTTGTTCAGTGTCGGTGTTTTGTGTCCTTACTTGTGTTGTCTTTTGTAATCGTCGCTGTGTTTATTCCGTCTAGTCTTTGCTGTTTGTTGTTTTCTAATTTTTAGTTGGAATTATTTTTGTTTAGTTAGTTCAGCGTTAAATTATTATTTATAATATTCTGTTGTTTTCTTATCATTTGAATTATAATTGTTTTTTAGTTCTGACCTTGTTTGTTATTATTATTATTAGTTTGATAACTGTTGTGTTTAATTTGTAATATTTGTTTCTTCTTTGATTCCTGTCTGCATCTGGATTCGTTCCGTCCCAAACCTTGACAGACAGTCATCTACAAAATATATAATAGACATAACATGGTGTCAGAAATGAGAAATAAGAAATAAAATGTGCAAACTACACTACTGCAACCACCATCAGCTTTCAGTCTTTAAGGCAACTTGGCAGAAAACTGAAAGGTATGGCTTCAGAAATGTGAATTGTATCTTATTGCTATTGGAGTAACAGAGTTATCAGAGACAGTACAGTGTCTTGCATTTATTCATATTGCAGGTGAAGAAGCCATTAATGTGTACAACACATTCCAATTCACAGAAGCAAAAGGTGAATAAAATCATTAAACTAATAAAGAAATTTTAAAAATACTCTGAAGCCAGAAAGAATCTGCACTCACCACATATTTTTCATGACAGTGCAAGGCCCACAGGAAACAACTGATTAATATGACACATATCTTAAACACATGGCTAAAGACTGTAAATTTGGCCATTTTGACTGATTCTGTTTTAGGGATAGAACTGTATGAGTGATGAAAATGTTCATGCAAGATTGTTGCTTAAGGCAGACCACAGTGAATAGAAAAGTAGATTGCATTCAATGGAAAGTCACTAAAAGGCAAACATGAAATGTTTATGATGTGATAACCGATACGAATTCAAAAGTGCTCAGCTTATGAACAAATATGCAAAGCATGCAACAAAAAAGTCTCTATCAGGAAAATACAGGCAGTAGTGATGAACAAGAGGTCACCACTGAAACAAAAAGTGAAGACAAATGGACTAAAAACCTGAAAATGAACAACAGAGCATTATATTCAAATTAGACACTGGGACATAATGTAATGTAATATCCAACAATGTGTTCAGGTCACTGTAAACTCAAAGAAACTCAAAAACACCTGTAATATTAATACAGAATTATTATTCTGGCCACAAGATGTATGACATAGGATACAAAATTAACTTTAAAATATAGAAACCAAAAACTCCTAATTTTGTGTAAAAGCATTTAAATTATTCAGATTATTCAATTTGGGGTGTACTTGAACAGGTTTTCATGGTTACATTTTGTTACATATTTTACATTATTAGTAAAGCCACTCCTTCCAAAATGCTTTGATTGGTAAATCTGGCCTAGTTGTGATTGGACTCCTGCTTAGACAGTTTTCCAGAAATGTCCTTCCCTTACCATAATGCAAGCAGTTTGTAGCCCACTCTTCTTCTCCTTTCTGCTGTTCCCTTTTAGGGTTCACCACAGCGAATCATCTGTCTCCACCTAACCCTATTATCTACATCCTCTTCACTCACACCCACTAACTTCATGTCCTTATTTATTACATCCATATACCTCCTCTTTGGTCTTCCTCTTTGCCTTCTGCCTGTTAGCTTTATTTCTAACATCCTCCTTCCAATATATTCACTATACCTTCTTTGTACATGTCCAAACCACCTTAATCTGGCTTCCCTGACTTTTTCCCAAAAAAATCTAACATGAGCCGTCCCCCTGATGAACTCGTTCCTAATCTTTTCCAACCTCGTCACTCCCAAAGAAAAACCTCAACATCTTCAGTTCTGCTACTTCCAGCTCTGCCACCTGTCTCTTCCTCAGCGCCACTGTCTCTAAACCATACATCATAGCTGGTCTCACCACTGTCTTGTACACCTTCCCCTTAATTCTATCTGATATTCTCCTGTCACACATCACTCCTGACACTTTTCTCCACCCATTTCAACCTGCCTGCACTCGCTTCTTTACCTCTTTTACACACTCTCCATTGCTTTGGACTGTCGACCCCAAGTACTTCAACTCCTGTACCTTCTTTACCTCTTCACCCTGTAATCTCACTGTTCCACTTCTCTCTCTTTCATTCAAACACATGTACTCGGTCTTGCCACGACTGACTTTCATTCCCCTTCTCTCGAGTGCAAACCTCCACCTCTCCAGGTTTACCTCCACCTGCTCCCTGCTCTCACTACATATGACAATGTCATCTGCAAACAACATTGTCCAAGTAGATTCCTGTCTGACCTTGTCAGTCAAATGATCCATCACCACAGCTCAACAAGAAGGGGCTCTGATCCCTGATGCAGTCCCATCTCCACTTTGAACCCCTCTGTCTGACCTACTGCACACCTCACTACTGTCCTGCTTCCCTCATACATATCCTGAACCACCCTGACACTTCTCTGCTATTCCTGACTTCCTCATACAATACCACAGCTCTTCTCTTGGTACCCTGTCATATGCTTTCTCCAGGTCTACAAAATCACAATGCAGCTCCCTACGACCATATCTGTACTTCTCCATCAACATTCTCAGAGCAAAGATTGCATCTGTAATGCTCTTTTTGGGCATAAAGCCATACTGCTGCTCACAAATACCTACTAGCCTCCTTAACCTAGCTTCCACTACTCTTTCCCATACCTTCATTGTATGACTCATCAACTTTATGCCTCTGTAGTTGTTGCAACTCTGCACATCACCCTTGTTCTTAAAGATAGGCACCATTACACTCCTCCTCTATTTCTCAGGCATCTTCTCACTCACTAAAATCCTGTTAAACAATTTCCACACCTCCACCGGTATCTCATCAGGACCCACCGCCTTTACTCTTTCATCCTCTTCAAAGCCATCCTAACTTCGTTTGTATGAATCTTTTGAACTTCCTGCTACACATTGTTTACCTATTCTACCCTTTTCTCCCTCTCATTTTCCTCATTCATCAACACTTCAAAGTACTCCTTCCATTTTCTCTGTACACTCTCCTCACTTGTGAGCACCTTTCCATCTCGATCCTTAATAACCTACTGCACATCCTTCCCATCTCAATCGGTAACAGCAGATTGGTACCAGCAGATAACCCAAGAAATCCATAAACAACAGTGCTATGTCCACAAAATTCAGCTGCTTTCAACAACAACTCCACAAGTTATGAACAAAATAACCATTTTACAGATAATGCAACCAGATTGTCCGGTAGCCTCATGGTAGGTAGATCATGGTGCTTATGAAGTGTACCAAGTTTCATTCTGACAGACCAAACCGTTACAAAGATACCACGTCTTATCTAATTTTTGATTGACGTTAAGTTTTCTTCAACATAACTAATTTAAATCCAATTTTGGTGAGAATTACACAAAATTAGGAGAAGCAGCAACAAAATATTTTACGGAATTGCATATTCTCATCTCAGGCCCAAAGAATCAGGGCAGTAAAAGACATTTCTTAATCCTAACCCTTAAATACTACAATACTTCAGTCAAACTCCAGTTAAACTGTTTTTATATCTAAATTGACAAAATCTATTTTTATTCTGAATTACATTTTTGGCACTGGTCGCCATCTTCTTTTTGAGAAACATCTAATATCCAAACTGCCTATTTTTTGCTTGGTTTCCATCAGAAATGTCATCTTGCTTAAAGATTATGTTTCTCACCAAATAAAATTTCACCAAAAAAAAATTCAAAGGTGATTAAGTATATTGCACTGGGGTTAATTTAATACTGTGATTGAAGATATTTCACTTAGATGTGTGATTTGAATTCTTTTTCGGTAATAGTGGTATGAGGCAGTAAATTGATATATACAACAAATACATTGCAAAATTCTTTAGCATAAAAAATTACTTTATAAATTCTAAGGTCAATAGTGGTTGAATAGTCTTTTTGATAATAAATGATTGTTTTTTCTGACATTATTGTACTGAAATTATTATTGTTTTAAATACAAACAAGGCAGCATTGTATTTATACACCTTAAACATTCAGGTCAGGATTTGTTGTTCTTTCTCAATTTAGTATTGATAGTGACATGAATATGACACTACATATTATTTGGTCCTTTTTACTTGGTCCTTGACTTCATCACATTTGCAACATCAACATTTTGGATGTTCTTTGGATGTTCCATATATCAAAGTCAAGTATGTGCTGAGTGTGTTTTAACATATCTGTGTAAACTGACTTTTTGTTTTTCAATACTGCCATAATATTTCTGTCTCTGTAAATGTAAAGACTAAATGCTTCAGAAACATTATGTAGCTTTCAGGAAGTTTGTGTGTTTACCTGTTTGTAGCTTTACCTGTTTGTAGTTAGATACTTTAATTTGGTTTGACAGTACAAAAACTAGAACAATCATTACAGGAACAAAATTGGCTTTAATAACCCTCTGAAATTTAATATTTGGGGTTATGAATGGGTTTAAATGCCTTAAATGTATGAGGGAAAAATTTAAGTGATAATTGCATTAACAAACAGCAGTAAATATTTATCAATTTACAACATAAATTTTTATTTTTTACACTGTAAATTTATAAACAGTTAATGCAATCTACCTACCTAATACGCTTTTAACAGCTAATTACGTTCATGATGATAGCGACTTCGCCAGCTTGGAGGAATATGCGACATCAGTGACCTGCTACATCAGCAAGTACATTGATCACATCACTGTCTCCAAGATCATCACCACACACTCCAACCAGAAACCGTGGACTGCAGAGGTGTGTGCGCTACTGAGGACCCGAGACTCGAGGGCCAAACTGTCCAGGGGTATCAGGAAGGCAAAGCGCACACACGTTCAGTAAATCCAAAACCATTTCAAGACCAGCAAAGACACACAGCGCATGTGGCAGGGCATCCAGGCCATCACCAACTACAGGACAACATCACCTGCCTGTGACAGTGATGCCTCCCTCCCAGATGTGCTGAACAACTTCTATGCTCAGGCACAGAAGGCACAGAATGGCGTGACGGTGAGGAAGACCACCCCTCCTCTTAATGATCAGGTGGCTGTGTCTAACCACAGTTGATGTGAGGCAGACGCTACATAGAGTCAACCCGCGGAAGGCTGCTGGCCCAGACAACATTCCTGGCACGGTGCTCAGAGGATGTGCAGACCAGCTGGCAGATGTTTTCACAGGCATCTTCAACACCTCCTTGCGCACCACCGTTGTGCCGATGTGCTTCAAAGCCACCAACATTGTCCGTGTGCCAAAGAAGTCTCCTGAGTCATGCCTCAATGATTACCGTCCCGTTGCACTTACACCCATCATTATGAAGTGCTTCAAAAGGCTCGTCATGAGGCACATAAAGACCCTACTGCCCCCCTCTCTGGACGCTCTGCAGTTAGCTTACCGCCCCAACTGGCCAACAGATGACGCCATCACTTCCACCCTCCACCTGGCCCTCACACACCTGGACAATAAAGACACATATGTTTGAATACTGTTCATAGACTTCAGTTCAGCTTTCAACACAATCATTCCCCAGCATCTGATTGGAAAGCTAAATCTGCTGGGCCTGAACACCTCCCTCTGCAACTGGATCCTGGACTTCCTGACTGGGAGACCTCAGTCAGTCCGGATCGGGAACAGCACCTCCAAAACAACCACACTGAGCACTGGAGCCCCCCAGGGTTGTGTGCTCAGTCCATTGCTGTCCACTCTGCTGACTCACGACTGTGTAGCAATGCATAGCTCGAATCACATCATCAAGTTCGCCGATGACACAACTGTAGTGGGTCTCATTAGCAAGAACGATGAGTCAGCTTACAAAGATGAGATGCAGCGGCTAACGGACTGGTGCAGGGCCAACAGCCTGTCTCTTAATGTGGACAAAAATAAAGAGATGGTTGTTGACTTCAGAGTTCACTCTCTGCTGAACATCGATGGCTCCTCTGTGGAGATCGTCAAGAGCACAAAGGTTCTAGGTGTTCACGTAGAGAAGAACCTCACCTGGTCATCTAACACTATCTCTATAACCAAGAAATCCCAGCAGCGCTTATACTTTCTAAGAAGACTGAGAAAAGAACATCTTCCACCCCCCATCCTTACCACGTTCTACAGAGGGACCATTGAGAGAATCCTCTGCAGCTGCATCACTGCCTGGTTTGGGAATTGCGGTCTCGGACCGCAAGACCGCAAGAGGACAGCTGAGAAGATCATCGGGGTCTCTTTTCCCTCCATCATGGACATCTACACCTCATGCTGCATCTGCAAAGCCATTAGCATTGTGGATGATCCCATACACCCCTCCCATACACACTTTACCCTTCTACCATCTGGCAGACGGTAAAGTAGCATTCGGACCCTCACAACCAGCAATAGCTTTCTCCCCCATTCCATCAGGCTCCTCAATAGTCAGTAAAACTGGTATGAAGGATCTCACACACACACACACAAACTATATATATAACTATATACAGTACTGTGCAAAAGTTTTAGGCAGGTGTGAAAAAACACTGTGAACAAAGAATGCTTTTAGAAATATAAATAATGATTGTTTATTTTTGTCAATTCTTAAAATCTAAATCAAATCAATATTTGGTGTTACTACCTTTAGCCTTCAAACCAGCATCAATTCTTATAGGTACAATTGCACAAAGTCAGGGATTTTGTAGGATTAAAATCAGGTGTATGATCAACTAATTATACCAAACAGGTGCTAATGATCATCAATGTCACACGGCCAAGCGACTCAAGTATGCACGAAAACATAGGAACTGGGGTGCAGAAAAATGGCAGCAGGTGCTCTGGACTGATGAGTCAAAATTTGAAATATTTGGCTGT
>JAZGTJ010005403.1:0-27615 GCA_036877575.1 Botia almorhae | reverse complement strand
AATGTTTTTGTTGTTCCAGCTTATTTTCGTTTAATAATTTTCTAGATTGTCTAATTTCTAATAGGGTTACTAGCTAGGGTTACACTTACTGTAGCAGCAGCATATATTTTATGCAGGTATTAATAGGCTGCAATAGAATAGGTGATAATGTTCATGAGGTGAACATCACCACTTGGCAAATTTTGGTACTGTGTTTTGCTGCCAGTGGAGAGCTCACAAAACAATTTAAATAAATATCATTACGAACGGAACATATGAAGGTCTTTGAATATGGAGGACATAGTGACAGCATTTGCTGTAGCTAAGGCTCGTAAGCACCATTTTTAAGGTGACAATCCATTACTGTAAATAAAAAGATTGTTCTGTATCTTTAAGATTTTAGATTAATATTTTGTTAAAGAATATGCACTTTGTTTAAAACAATAAACTATTTATGTTATATTATGTGTTTTGACTACTTTTGGTATGTTGTATAAATGTATATTTAGGTAACAAAGATATATTAACGAAATAATCTTTTAGAAGGGCCTCATCTATTCATTTTGCCTGGGGCCCCCACTTCACCTTGGTTCGCCTCTGACTAGTGTATTACATTGTTAACCTTGGCACATATGCTAATGTCAGACTGGAGTCAACTGTGTTCATGCTGTGTCAGAATTATGAAGTGAACTCAGCTGTTCCCTACTAAGAAATGATTAGTTACTATGATATAAAGCTCATGGCGTTAAAACTGATTGTGTGAAAATACTTTATGACTACTATTAATTCACATCCCCATTATCATACAACATATTAATGAACTAACAACAAATTTTAAACCTACTACAATAAAAATGAAATATATTTGGTTATGAAATGAAAAATGGTAATATCTGTTGTGGTATTTGACTGCCCTTAACTGCTGAGGACACAATCTCGGTTGTTTTCATGACATCGCAATGTTTAGGTGGACACAATCAGAGAAAACATAACTTTGCAAATTTATCAAAGATGTGAAATTATACAAACTAGCGTGAAGTATTAGTGTGTATTGTGTGTGTGTATTGTCAAATGTATTTCTGTAACGTGTGAGTGACACATAAAAGTTTTGCATCAATGTATTTGAAAAGTGTTTAAGGTCAGTAACTGATCAGAATGTATTTGCTTCAGAAGCCAGAGAGCAGCAGCACACATCTGTCAATCAATATCAAATGAATCAGAAACAATGCATAAAATAGCTTTTAAAAATACTAATGAACATTGAAATCATGTGGAGGCTTTAACCTGGATGAAGAAGGATTTAGTACATATTCAACAAAACTTATTACTGCAGTTTTAACCAATGTGGTTAGAAAGTTACAATTTTAATATCAATGAAACTGAGGAACATTAAAGGGCTAGATTCACATGCTAGCATCCAAGAAAATTTGAATGTTCGAACAATGAAAATGAAATGTTTAAAAAACATTTAAAGGACAGTGTTTACTTGGAGGGGTAATAGTTAGGATGAAAAGTAAAAGGTTAAAGGTTCTGACCAGTGTTTTGCATGGCATGCATCCAGAGCAGCTGTGCAATGTCATGAGTCCACACCTCTCTCTCCGTTGAACAGTGAATGTCTGGAGAGTGAGACAGTCCCTGGTGCCTCACCCAAATCTCAAACCTCAGTCTGTCCTCATTGACACTCTGAGTAAGACCTATCTCACCCATCTGAAGAGAGGGAGTGATACTACCATCAAATGTGTGCGTTTCAGAGCACCACACTATTATACTACACAGAATATTTTTTCAGTATATTGCAGTGGTTCTGTGCACACAGTAGAACTGAATGATAAGTGAACTGGATAAGGCAGTGTGCAAAAAATGTAGAATATGAGTGTGTTAAATGTATTTTTGAAACAGTGTTGTGAAATATTCCTAGTCATTAGAATTTAAAAGAATCAAGTGTAATCAATGTGAATATAGCCATTTATGTTATTACCAATTATTCTACTATTATAGTCACTGTTTGTCTGTGAGTAGGCCTGTAAGTGCCCACATACATATGATACAAAGATCCTCTCAGTATGACACTAGTGAAGCATGCTCTGTGTCTAATGAACAGTCCTTAGACTGGAAATAGTAAACAAAGTAATACATACTATTGACATTGACAAAGTCAGATTCCACTCTGCAGACCAACTTGGCTTTATATCTCTCATAATAAAGTCTGTGTTTTGGTATCAAAACCAGGAGACTTTGAGTGATTATTTTGAGCGGTCATAGAAGACACAACAGTGTTTGTGTGTACCTTTATGCTGTGTTTAAAGCTCAACATGCCGTAACACTACATGAGTTGGGTGTTTTGTGTTTGGTGAAGATGATGTAGTTCTGGAACAAGACAACACTTTTTACACCTGTCATCTTCCTCCTGCCTCCACTGCACACAAACACAGCTCACCCTGATGCAGCAGCTCCCCACTCTCCACCACGGGCAGTGACGGTTTTAGGCATGGGCCAACAAGGAAAATGGGGCATTTTTTTATGACACGTGGGGGGCGGCACACAAACTTGGAGGAAAATAAGTTGTCGGGGGGCGCTGGGAGGGAGTCTCGCCCGGGGAGCAATTTAATGTAGAACCACCACTGACCACGGGGATCTAACACACAGACACACACGCGCGCACCACACACACACACAGGCATGCAAGCACAAGTTGTAAGGATTGAAAGTGTGAGTCTCACACAGGAACTTCCTCTAGAATTAAGTTTGTTCGTTATACTATCGTGGCACTAGTGTAACAAAAAGGTCATAAAAACAGAAGAACACCATTTAAATTTTTTGTTTTATATATTTCCATTTAAAGGTGATCCAGACTGAGCATTTTTGTAAGTGTTTAAAGGTTTCATGTGTTCCAAATTATGTTAAAAGAGATCTGCTGTGATAATCTATTAAGTTGTACAGCAACAGGGTATCAGTGAACCAGTAGGGGGAGCTTTCTAATACACATAATACAGGAAGTTTGTCGAGAGCCACACATAATACTGCAGTTAATGCAAAGACGAGCAGATAATGCAAGCAAATTGAGTGCGTTGTTAAATCTTTGTGTTGATTAATCTTTCTTTGCAGAATCCCCCTTAATAAATGTGTTGCAGCAGAAAAGATGCCTGCTCGTTTCTAAATGTGTAACTTTATATTACCTGTGTTCACCAACTCCCGATCATACAATCACACACCAGACACGACCCTTCAACACGAATTGGGAGACTGAAAATCAACGGTTCTGACTTCTTATATCTCTAAAAAAATTCTTGTAAAAAAACTAACACATTTTTGTTACTTTTGTTAACAAAGTTAATTTTGTAACACATACTGGCGCTCTGTTGAGAAAGTCACACGTATTATCTACAGCAATAGCACAAACAAATTTTAACATAACAAAATACAAGTATATATAAAATATTAAAGATAGTAAAACGTTTCACAAAAAGAAAACTACCCTATGGAGTTTGCTAACCTGTCTAATGATCAGCGATATAGACAACAGAGCTGTTCATATATATCTCCAAAAATGTTAAAATGTTAAAAAACATGACATTGTCTGTATGTTTCAAGTGTTGTGTATTTTCCCCTTCAGTAACCGATTTAAAACATGATTTATAAAACATATATATTTCTTCTCCACATTCATTTACATTTAAGATACACATTTAACATCATAAGATGGAAAGACATGAACTGCCGAAATATCTACACTTATGTTGATATCAGCAGATCACAGTGTTAATATATTAGTGATTGGTATCTGCTTAAACTTGCATTAAGTGCTGAAATGAAAAATAATCTTGCCACAAGTTGTTTTAAGGTCATTGTAAACAAACACCTCTGCATTCGCTCCAGCTCTCTCCAGCCCAGTTTCTCTTTCGGTGCAGCTGAGCAGCACGTTGGTGAGTAAAACCACTTTTTTATCGCTGACCCTTTGATGAGCACCCCTTCATCTCCAGCAGAATCCTTCCATCCCAGGAAAGGGTCTGTCAGTGCCCAGCGGCCTAGTCAGGACTCCTCAGGTTTGGATGTGGCAGCCAAAAGGTGCGAGCCAAGCAGAGCCTGAAGGTCAAAACTAAAGTGATGCTTGTGGTGTGGTGTGGGAGGTAGGGGAGCATTTGTTGGCTGTTTTACCCCCAACACAAATTTGTTTTACCCACAACACAAATGCCATTCACTTGTCTATAAAACACATTGATTGGATGAACATTTTTTGGTCCTGCGCCTGGTCCACAGAAGATTTTTAGTTATATAAATATATTTAGACTTTTTAGTTATTGCTATCAGAATGTCAAGAGATTTTGAACTAGCATAGCAAAAAATATTTCTGAAAAAAATGGTCCACCCTGCCTTTGAACAGAGAAACACAGAATCTTCTTTGTAACCAGATATTCACATTCTCTTCTTGCCAGGGTGCGGCAGGTTCTGCAAGAATGTTTGTTTTTCGGCGATGCCTTTTTGTTCTTCTCCTCTCTGATCTTTAGTGTCAAGCAGTTCTGTGGCCGGAAGAGAGACAAAAAGAAACACTGCTGTGCTGTCATCAAGGTGGTTGGTGATTCTATTACGGTGGGTGGTAGTGTTTGTGATGAGATGAGGAGCAGGACACGGGAACTAAATAATAAACAGTATTTAATAAATAAACAAGACAAAGTACAACACAAACACTGACCGTTTACAAGAAAGGGGGTGATGACAAGTGCAAACAGCAGCGTGATACAAAAATAAACCAAAACAAGAAACACGAGTACATCCAAAAATCCAAAGGGGTAATCCAAAATTCAAAGTCCAGAAACATACAGGAATAATATTCAATCTAAATAATCCACCAAACATCGACAATCACCAACAACCTGAACATACAAACAAGGATCTTAAATACACAAACTAATCAAGGTGCAACAGGTGATGACGATTACCAAACAGGAAGTGAAGACAGTGAAAATCAAAGACAGAGAAAGCACTTCAAAATAAGAGTCCGGACTCCCAACATAGAATAGGAGTCCGGATTCCTAACAATCTACTATAAAGGAGGACATACAGATTTATGCTTTAATAAGCAAATTATAAATGCTGCTGACCCTAGTGCTATTCAAAAAGAATGTAGATAAATAAAAAACTCAGCAAATATAAATAATAAACACTTTCACTCTCTCACTTGTTACTTTTTGTAATTTGATTAGATTATGGATTTATTAGCAACAGGCTACAATCAAAATCAGGTAGGAGACGTTTCTAGTCGCATGCTAATTGGACTATTTCCGTTATGACATTGTTTATGTAGACTGCTACACATGTAGTTGTTACGGTGGCGGCTCCAGCCTCTTCTGCACCGCGCCACCAGAGGGAGCCTTCCCCGGAATACTGAACGGAGTTCCGGACTACATTTTCCAGGAGGCTTCCTGTTTGCCACCTGTTCATTATTTCCTGCTGCCTATTTAAACCGGACATTTAATATCATTCGTTGCGAAGTCTTGTTTGCATTGCATAAATTCTGAGCATTTTCCCCTGTATTCTCCTGCCGTGTTTCTGTGTTTGATCTGGTCTGTTTTTTGGCTTCTCGATTGTTCTCTGCCTGACCCATTGATTGGATTGTCTATCATTTTGATTATTGCCGCCTGCCTCGACTTTTGGATTGTATATCTGGTTTATGATTGTTTGCTGCCTGCCCCGACTTCTGCCTGTTCATGATTACAATTTGTCTCGCCTGTGTTAACCCTGTCTACTGATTACCCTCGCCTGTCGACCATTCTAATAAAGCTGCACATGGATCCAAACACTTCTGACTCATCGTTACAGAAGACTTCGCCACAATCGGATCCAGCAGGCTTCTTACAGCTATCGACAGCTCAAGCCTCGCAGCTCGCTTTCCATCAACAGCAACTCAGTGGCCTTACATCACTCACTGAGGAATTGGTGAAAGTGTTCCAGGGAGGGCGTCTAGTGTCTCAGGAACCCATCACCCCCGCCGCTGTATCCTCACTACAACCAGCACCCAACGCACCGCCTCTGGTAAGCCCACGATTAGCATTCCCTGAGAAGTTCGATGGTTCAATGCATGCTCTTCATGAACCAACAACCTGCTTTATATCCCACAGACTCTAGTCGAATTGCTTTTGTTTGTTCTCTGCTTACTGGCAAAGCTTTAGATTGGGCTACAGCGGTGTGGAGATTAGACGGCTCAGTTTTCCCTACATTTGATACCTTTTTACGAAGTTTTCGCGAGGTGTTTGAACACAGGAGGTAGGAGCACAGGTCAACAATTACTCACTTTCGCTCAGGTGAGATCAACCGCAGCCGAGTATGCACTCACTTTTCGCACCTTAGCTGCTCAGACAGACTGGGTTGAGGACACACTCAAATTACTTTTTAGAAGAGGTCTCAATGTCGAGTTACAATGAGAGCTCGCCTGTAGGGATGAAGGAATCTAGCCATTGATCTAGCAATTCAGGTCGACAATTTGATACGTTCCCGTCAAACAACTTAAATGCCCACTACTTCAACTAATGTTAATCCAACCCCTGTTTAACCCATGCAGCTAGGATTTACACATTTAACTCCATAAGAGCGCAACTGACGTATCCAGTATCACCTCTGTCTCTACTGTGGCAGTTCTAATCATATCATATCAACATGTCCGATTTGTCCTAACCCGGACCGGCTAATGGTGAGTGCAACAACCACTTCTACCAATAAAACATCAAACATCACAGTACCTGTTTCTATTGTGCTGGCTGGTTAAACCTTAACTACTACAGCGTTAATAGACTCTGGAGCCGCTAGCAATTTTATGTCTAAGACTTTCGTTCATGAGCATCATGTGCCTTTATCTTCTTCTAATTGTTCCCTAACAGTGGAGCCGTTAGACTAACGTCCTTTAGGAGATGGAGTGACCTGGGACATCAGGCTTTGCATAGGGGCACTCTACTCAGAGGAAATTTAGTTTTATGTTATTAACTCTATCACTCATGCCATAATTCTAGGCTTACTTTGGCTAAGGCAACATGAACCCGTTATTTCTTGGAGAGAGGGGGAATTGCAGCAATGGGGTAACAATTGCCACGACCAGTGTTTAATAAAAGTTAATCGAAGCACCCAACCTATTGTCCACAAGATTCTATCTGACAATCCTAATAATGATATCCCTGTAGAATATCATGATCCGCTGGAGGTATTCAGTAAGAAAGAAGCCTCTCGGCTCCCACCGCATCGCTCCATCGATTGTGCTATAAATCTGATTCCCGGTGCCACTCCTCCTAAGGGCTGTATTTTCCCTCTTTCCCGACCTGAATCAGAGGCTATGAAAAAATACATTGATGAAGAATTGGCTAAGGGTTTTATCAGGCCTTCAAATTCTCCTGTGTTAGCGGGTTTCTTTTTTGTTAAGAGAAAGGATGGGGGCTTGAGACCCTGTATCGATTATCAAATTTTAAACAAGGTCACTATAAAATTTCTGTACCCGTTGCCTTTGGTACCGGCCACTCTTGAACAGCTCCGCTCTGCCAAATACTTTACTAAACTAGACCTTTGGAGTGCTTATAATTTGGTGCGAATTAAAGAGGGTGACAAATGGAAAACTGCATTATTTACGACTTCAGGGCATTACGAATATTTAGTCATGCCTTTCAGCTTGACTAGCCGAATAGCCCCTCGATATTCCAGTCATTCATGAATGACATGTTCAGAGATATGTTAGAAACTAGCGTGATAGTTTACATAGACAACATTCTAATCTACTCAAAATCACTCGAAGAACAAATTAGATCTGTTAGATGTTTATGTAAAACAGGAGAAATGCGAATTTAATCTCACCAGCACTTCCTTTTTGGGTTATGTCATTAGCCAAGATGGGGTAGCTATGGACGAGAAGAAGGTAGAATCAGTTTCCAACTGGCCGCAACCAAGAACCGTGAAAGAGTTACAGAGATTTTTGGGCTTTGACAATTTTTATAGACGTTTCATTAGAGGCTTTAGTACAGTCGCTGCTCCCCTCACGTCTTTAACCACACAGACCACTACCAGACTAAGATGGACCCCACAGGCCGAGAAGGCCTTTACTGAGTTAAAGAGGCGTTTCACATCCGCACACATTCTCAAGCACCCCGATTCCGAGCTTCTTTTTGTGGTGGAGGTAGATGCTTCCAACACAGGCGTTGGGGCCGTTCTATCTCAAAGACACGGCTCACCTCCCAAGCTTCATCTCGTAAACTTGCTGAACTAAATTATGATGTAGGAAATCGCGAACTATTAGCAATGAAATTGGCTCTTGAGGAGTGGAGGCACTGGTTAGAGGGCACTGTTCATCCCTTCACAGTACTAACAGATCATAAAAGCCTTGAATACTTGTGCTCCGCTGAAAGGCTTAAACCCGACAGGCTAGGTGGGCTATATTCTTTACCCGCTTCCAATTTACTATCAACTACAGACTTGGGTCAAAGAATACCAAGGCTGACTCCCTCTCTCGTGAAGTAGAACCTAGATCTTCTAGCAATGAAGCTATCATCCCTGAAAAATTATTGGTAGCCCCTGTACAGTGGGACATTTTCACGGAGATCAATTTAGCCAATGGTCAAACGCCATCTCCATCCGCATGTCCACCAAATCTAACTTTCGTACCTGAGCCTTTTCGCAAATGACGGCTTACTCTAGTCCATGATCTACCCAGTTCTGGTCACCCAGGGATTACTGCTAAGATTTTGAGGAACCGCTACTGGTGGCCCTCCCTCATTGCTGATATGGTCCGATACATTCAACAATGTACCACATGTCAGAAGTCCAAGAACCCTAGACAACTACCTGCAGGATTACTCAAACCTCTTCCCACACCTTGACAACCATGGTCTCATATTGCAATCGACTTCATAACAGATCTACACAACTCTTAGGAGCACACAACTATATTAACTATACTCGATCAATTCTCTAAAGCCTGTCGATTCATTCCCCTCCCGAAACTTCCCACCTCGTTTGAAACGGCAGAACTACTATGTAACAATGTTTTTTGATTCTATGGCCTACCTGAAGACCTATCAGACAGAGGTCCCCAGTTTACCTCCTAAGTTTGGTCTGCCTTCTTCCGCAGTTTAGGAGTAAATGTAAGCCTCACTTCTGGCTATTTTTAAGGTCTTATTGCCAGGAGCATCAATCTGATTGGAGTAGATACTTGATGTGGGCTAAATATGCTCAGAACTCTTTAGTTAAGCCCACAACCTGACTAACACCATTCAAGTGTGTGCTTGGGTTCCAACGCCCATTATTTGCCTGGTCAGGCGAACCTACTGATCTTCCCTCAGTCACAGAATAGCTTCAAAGGAGGGAAGAGATCTGTGACCGGGCACACACCCACCTTATGCATGCTGTCAAAAGACAAACTCAACAGGCCAATACTCATCAAAGACTGGGTCCAAATTACGCTCCAGGGCAATAGGTATGGATTTCATCATTGAGAGCACACTAAAACCAAAATTTAAACCAAAACTAAAACAAAAATATTTTTAATGAACATAATTTAGTGTCTAGAAGAACTCAACTGTGGTGAATGTAAAGCAAAATTTAAGTGTTATTACTTTATTATATTACTTATTATCTATTCATACTTGCAGTTTGGTGATTTCTGTGCCAGCTCTGACATGCCATTGGCCAGACCTGCCAGCCAGGCCCTGCCCCTCTGCTGCAGCTCTGTCAGCTGTTGGTCAGTGAGGATGCTCGTCATTAACTGTCAGTGTTTGTCAACACTGAGGAGAACGTTCAGAAGTTAACAGAATTAGCTAAATGTAATATTGTAACTAATCAGAAAAAAACAACATCATAAACAGATTTACTATCTAAGGCAGATTAAAAAAGAAAATAATTACACAAATATGATGAATAAAAAATAATTGTTTAAAGTATATCTTTTATTGTCCTAAAGCAGAGTCATATTGTGCTGTCACGTGCTGCTGTACCTTAATGCAGTCAGGCAGCGGTTGTGTCCACAGACTGCAGTGCGTCTCCCAGCGGAGAGAGGGCGCTCTCACAGCACTCAGTCAACTCCTCCAGACTCTGTGCAGAGCAACAGCAGCGCAAGTGTGTTAAGTGCGTCTCTAGGATATGTCATTCAGAAACATGGCTTTTCCTATCATTGCTATGCTGATGACACCCAGCTCTACCTCTCTTTCCACCCTGATGGACCATCACCTTCAACTCAACATTGCCGAAACAGAAATGCTTATAGTTCCACTCAACCCATCTCTTCACAACTTCTCAATTCAGATTGACGGGTCAACCATCTCACCATCCAAGACAGTCAAAAGAATGCAGCAGCAAGAGTGGTCTTTAACGAGCCTAAAAGAGCACACGTCACGCCACTGTTTATCCAGTTAAACTGGCAGCCAGTAGCTGCTCGCATCAGATTCAAGTCTGATATTTTAAGTCAAGTCTGATGCTCTGATATTTGCTTTCAAGGTGACTACTGGATCCGCACCTCCCTACCTGCTTTCACTTTTTCGCACTTATGTGCCCACCAGAAATTTGCGTTTAGCTAACGGACGTTGCCTTGTGGTTCCATCCCAACGAGGGAAGAAATCACTTTCCCGGACACTTACTTTCACTCTGCCTGGTTGGTGGAATGAACTTTATATCTCCATCAGAATGGCTGAGTCATTAGCCGTTTTCAGGAAACAACTAAACACTCATCTTTTTCGTCTTCACTTTCTTGACTAATTTACTAACACACCGCCACTTCTTACTTCTTTAACCAAAAAAAACAAACACTTCTTATATACTGTGTTGAAATACCTGAGACCTGTCTATATCTATGCACTTATTCACTGTTGCCTCTTATTGTAGTTAAAGTTGCTTCCTTGTCCTCATTTGTAAGTCGCTTTGCGTCAGCTAAATGACTAAATGTAAATGTAGTCTCTAAACGTAAAAGATGTTTTGTTGTGTGAAAGATTCTGTGTTACCATGCTGTTTAAAAATAAAATCATATGGACCTGAGCTTCCTATATGGTTCTTTAAATAGCATTTTTGCTTTTGAAACCCATCTGTTTGATCAATACAGCAGAGATAATTAGGGCAAGTTTCTGGCTAGAAAGACAGACCAAAAATCCTCAATAATTTATAATCAATGATTACATTTTCTACTTTTATACTTTATCAATTCTACTGATAAATGGCGCCATCTGGTGGTTTTCAAAACATTAAAACCCCAAAAATGTCACACCTTTTCAACAGGAAGCATCAGTGTTCGCAGGTAAACTTTTTTAATGCATGTTCAAATTACATTACTTCAGTTATTTAAGCTCCAGCTAGACCAAGCTTAAAATCACCGGCCATTTCCCTGAGCGGTTGTTGCTTGTCCACAGACTGCTGAAGTATCTGTGTACCTTGCACTGCATGCACCTGTGAGAGAGAATTAAACATCTGTTTTTCTGCCTTTTATTTTTCATTATATGTAAAGCTGCTTTGAGGCAATGTAACATTGTAAAAAGCACCATATAAATAATAATAATTGAATCTGTTAGTGTAGCTATTCAGTGTTAGCCAAGCAGAGAAAAAGATAATGAGACAGTGCCCTCCAATTTGCATTTCAACTAAATGCCCTGGTTTACCCACAAGAATCCCTGACCGACTTCTAACTTTGGCTCAATTAACATCAATCTTTCCTTTAGAGGAGCCAGTGCATGTGATAATTAATGCGAAGGTGTTGTGATGGTCTCATGAACTGAGTAACACACCTGCTGATTGTGTAATAGCATGACCACACTTTGATTATTTCATCTGTGCTCCAGGATGACTTTATGTGACAACCATTACTTGACCCAGTCGGTCCATAGTACCTAAATTAGAGATGACTGCATGTTTAATAACAATGTAAATATTTTGATAGGCATTAAGACCATGCACACTTACCTATTAACATCAGGTTTCCTGACTGCAGGAGATTGAAATCAAGGTCCCTAAGGTGAGAGGCCATATTTTGAGCTCCAACTGAGCAACAGATTCAGACAGTCTCATCCCCTTTTGAGAACATTCTGGACAGGATGTGGCAAACTGTCTCTTTACAGCACATTTGAATGGGAATATAACAAAATATAAAGCAAGCAACTATTTCCTCACTTCATTTACCTTTGCAAACTTCTAAAAAGCTGAGGAGTTTCCTTTAATTGGCTAACAGGTCTCATTGGTGGTCTGAGATATGTTGTTTTGGTCCGATTCTTTGAGGTGGTGTGGTCACCTTTTCCTTTTTGTGGGACACAACCATTTGATTTGATCTCCCTTTGCCTTTCCTCTTCGTCCTATAGTAAGACAACAGGATGTCACCTGTGTGATTGTATCAACAATTCTTTGAATTTGACACTGTACATTCTTAAAACTATAAACATTTTCATGACCATACCTGGGTGCTCTGGAACCTCCAGATTTCACTTCCTTTTCCCTTGGACAAACACACATTTCTAATTGTCTAATTGCTTTTCCCCTGTGGCACGCACAGAAGCTGATGGTGACAGACATGTATCTGTCCTCTGATCTTTGGTGTCATCTGAGGGTTTGGTTCGGCTTTCTGCTTCCTCGTTTAGAATCTGGATGTCTTCTTTTTCCCTGATCTGCCAGCCGATTGCTTGTTAACGTTTTCTGTTTCTCTACAAATACCCAATGAGATGGCTTCATTTCATGCACCTGTAGAGGAATTTGTTAATAGTAGAAATTCATTTTCAACATTTTGCCAATGTTGTATCATCACTCTGTGGCCTCTGATGTTGGTCGCTTAGTCACCAGGATTCTCTGTTTTGTTCTTTGCAACATCATCAGAATCTGTGAAACACTGTCTTCTGTGGTTGTCCTCCCAGGGCAGCGTACACCCAGCCTCATCTCTCTCTTTCCCTACCCCTGGCCTCCTCCCTTTGGCCAGACAGTCTATACCAAGAGTATACCTACTTATAAGTCCTACTTATAAGAGTCCTACTTTCCAGACCTACTGGGTCTCTATAACCTTCATCATAGTCCTGGAACAAAGGGAGATAGAATCTCATCTTGTGACGCAAATCAATGACACGAGGCAGAAGCCAAGAGTTAGCTATGTCCTTGCAGGAAACTGCACTTGCCTTAGCATTGTTGTTGTTGTCCCTTTGTAACAGATCTTAATCCTTTCCACTAGGTTCGGTCCTCCCATACTCTCTTGCCTTCCCTTTCTGCAGTCTGAAAGCTTTACCTCTTCTACACAGAGGCAGTGGTCTTACAAATACCATGCATCTTCAGATATCGCTGTTTAGGGTCAGCGGCCCTCCATCTGGGCTTTATCAAGGCTTTAGCAGCTCCACGTAATCTCCAGCACCATCACCTGAAAGGTGTCACTGCTTCTTCGTAGCCGTTCCAATGCAGTCTCAATTTCTTCCTCATCCCCATCTGGAGGCAAGTCATCTTCTTCATCCCAGAACCAGAAATCATGTTCTCCAGAAAAGGAACCCCAGCCAATTCCCAGACCCCCTAAATTGTGGGAGGAAAGGAGGAAAGGACGTGATGTGAGGCCAAGTATGGTGACCCATACTCGGAAATTGTGCTCTGCATTTAACCCATCCAAGTGCGCACACACACAGAAATGAACACACACACACCGTGAACACACACCCGGAGCAGTGGGCAGCCATTGCTGCGGCGCCTGGGAAGCAGTTGGGGGTTTGGTGCCTTGCTCAAGGGTCTCACCTCAGTCGTGGTATTGAGGGTGGAGATAGTGCTGGTAATTCACAACCTCCACCTACAATCCCTGCCGGACCTGAGACTCGAACCTGCAACCTTTGGGTTACAAGTCCGACTCTCTAACCATTAGGCCATGGCTGCCCCCTAATCTGGTCAGGACTGGTCAGGATTGTCTTGGAGTGGGTCTGATTGTGCAGGAGTTTAGAATAGACCACCTCTTCCCATGTAATACAGACCACCCTGTCCGATGTAGTCATCAGACAGGTGTCCAAGCATCCCCCACCTACAAGCAAGAATGTTTAGGAAATAAAAGTGTATATAACAGCAATCAGTTATTTTGTTAAGGTTAAGCCATTGCTTTTCGTGTCATGAAGAATAGAACATTTAAAAAAACTAAATTTCACAAAATTTGCTAAACTGTAGTATTACTGTTTACTTCTCAAATTTTTGCCTTACCTCTTTTGCAGCCACGCTCCTTGTTGAAGCATTGTAGCCACTCTGCAGTAAACGTTAGCGGATACTGCGACTCTGGCACTAAGACCTCCTGCACATTGTGCCCACCAGGTGTGAGACACTTAAGAGCAAGCCAGACACCACCTACAGGTAGAAGTTGATACTATGCAGGAGTCTCCAATACAATATAGAGAGTTGTACTACTACCTTCTCTCCCAACAGAGGCCAACCAGAATGCAATAAGAGGCAAGCCAGATACTGAGATTGAAAAAAAAGAAAAAGTCTTTCAAAGATAGCCTGGTTTGCTTTTAGACCAAAATCTCTGAATTGTACAAAACTGATTCTTTAAAAAGCAAACACATCTTATAGAACATAACACTGTATATGACACTGAATAAGATTCAAATTTATTTTCTAAGTCGATACTTACACCTTATCCTTACGAGGCATGAAATGCTTAATTTGTCTATCCACACCAAAAGGGAAAATGCTAAATGAAACAATCAGAAAAAAATGATCTTTACTATACAGTTATGTGGAGCTGGATTTTGAATCAATGAGAATTTATTATGGAAGAGGCTAACTAGAATGAAACATAGAAATATAAACTAAATGGCAAATATCATGTCCTTTAATGGCTAGTTAGGACAAGGCTTCTGATTTACATGTGTAATAGGGTAGATGTAGTGATAGTAGGTTTGAGGACTACAAATAAGTTGGACTACAAATCCCAGGAGTCTGGGTACTATAAAAAGGAAATCAAATTTTTGGCCTTCCTCTTTGTGGTAACGTGCCAAACATAAGAAGTCTGTGTGATATGTTTGGATGCATTGCTTTGTGCTGTGATAAAGTGTATAATTTGTACATTGTATATTTGTATTTACCGGCAAAAGCTAAGTTGGGTAAATTGCTTAGTGTCGAGATGGTTAATCAATCTGACCAGGACATTTTGTTTCAAGAAAATGTGCAAGGTAATGTCAGTGAAATCGTTATCCAGTGCCAGATGTCAGCTTCTATCTTAAATCATAGTGAGTTAGAAAGGGTTGAGTTACGGGGACTTTTGGAGGCAGAAAGGGAAGGGGTTAGACATCTGTTTTTACAAATATCAGGATGTTTTTGCTAAGGATAATGGTGATTTGGGCTGCACGACATTGATAGAGCACCAAATCCCTTTGTTGGACGATGTACCAGTGCGTCAGCGCCATCGTAGAATTCCCCCTAGTCAGTTGGAGGCTGTGAAAGCCCATATAAAGCAGCTGTTGGAGAGTCAGGTCATTCGGGAGAGCTGTAGCCCGTATTCATCTCCAATTGTGCTGGTAAAAAAAAGGATGGCTCCTTGAGAATGTGTGTGGACTATCGGCAGTTAAATGCAAGAACTCGGAAGGATGCTTATCCACTTCCTAGGATTGAGGAGTCCTTAGATGCTTTGACTGTGGCGAAATGGTTCTCTACATTGGACTTAGCAAGTGGATATAATCAAGTCCCTGTGGCTGAGGCTGATCGTGCTAAGACTGCCTTCTGTACTACTTTTGGGCTCTTTGAATTTCTTCGGATGCCATTTGATCTTTTGGCCAACCTTTCAACGGTTAATGGAGCGAATTTTCGGTGACCAAAGTTTTCAGTCTCTACTGCTCTATCTTGATGATATAATCATTTTCTCAACAACGGTAGAGCAGCACCTGCAGCGATTAGAACTTGTGTTGAGCCGTTTAAGACAGCAAAACCTTAAAGTTAAGCTCAGTAAATGTTGTTTTTTTCGCCCAGAAGTACGCTATTTGGGGCATGTAGTTTCAGCTGCAGGAGTGAGTACTGATCCAAATAAGATTGATTAAGAACTTAGATCTTTTTTAGGCTTTGCTAGTTATTAGATTTGTTTTCACGTATTGCAGAGCCGTTGAATGCCTTGTTAGCAGAAGTTATTCGGGTTCAGAAAACAACAGGGACAAGTGGGTAGAAGCTTGTGAGAATGCGTTCCAGACCCTTAAGGTGTCTTTGACCAGTGCCTCTGTGTTGGCGTATGCTGATTTTAGCAAGCCATTCATTTTGGAGATTGATGCAAGTTTTCAAGGTTTGGGTGCCGTTCTGTCACAGGAGTTTAAAGGCAAATGTCGACCGGTTGCTTATGCAAGCCGAGGGTTGAGGCCAGCAGAACGTAATATGCAAAATTATAGCTCAGGAATTTGTAGCTCTGAAGTGGGCTGTAGCTGAAAAATTTCGAGAGTATCTGCTGGGCAATAAATGTACAGTATACACTGATAACAACCCTCTTAGTCATTTGCAGACAGCAAAGCTGGGGGCACTGGAGCAAAGGTGGGTAAATCAGCTTGCAGTTTGACTTAGACATAAAGTACAAGCCTGGACGCAGTAATGGCAATGCTGATGCGTTGTCTAGACAAAGCTCTGCCTCTGTGGTAGAGCTGGCTTCCACCACAGTTGTGCCTAAACAATTACGTCAGTCTGTTACTGATCAGGGTCAGGACACCAGGGTTAGTAGTGTAGCTGTCTTTCTCAGACCGTTGAAGGAAAATTTGGGTGTGTTGCAGGAAGCTGACCCTATCATAGGAAAATTCTTGGTATACTGGGACCGTAAGCAGCCACCAACATCACAAGAATGCACCCTTGAACAACCAGAGGTTTTGGAGTTAGTTGGTCAGTGGGAGAAGTTTGAGAAGGTAGATGATTTCTTGTACCAACGATTTTGGCCACAAGAGGGTCATAAGGATATCCGACAGGTAGTGTTACCATCAGCCCTTAGAGAGGAGGTTCTCACCTGCCTTCATGATGACCATGGTCATCAAGGGATGGAGAGAACTGCAAGGTTAGTAAGGACATGGTGTTATTGGCCAGGAATGTACAGGTATGTGGAGGACTGGTGTAGGAAATGTCAGCGCTGTACCCTCTCGAAAGTTGTTAAACCAAAGGTGTGTACGTTCATGGGACATTTGATGGCTGACAGGCCACTAGATATTTTAGCAATTGATTTTACATTATTGGAACCATCATCTAGTGGAATGGAAAATGTATTAATCATGACAGATGTGTTTTCTAAATTTACCCAGCCAATTCCTACTAAAGATCAGACTGCAAAAACAGTGGCTCGGGTTCTAGTGGAACGGTGGTTCTATTTGTTTGGTGTCCCACGACAGTTACATTCTGACCAGGGCAGGTGCTTCGAGAGCCACTTGATTCAAGAACTCTGTGAAATTTATGGCATCGCAAAGACTTGTACTACACCATATCGGCCTCAGGGGAATGGTCAGTGTAAACAATGCACGATCTGTTGCGTACACTCCCTGTTGAAAAAAAAAAGAGATTGGCCATCTTACTTGTCACAGGTGGTTTTTGCATATAATACCACAGAGCACCAGTCTACAGGCTATTGTCCATATGTTCTGATGTTTGGACAGGACCCACACTTACCTATAGATTTTATGCTAGGACTGGATGACTGTGGTTCAACGAATGTGGAATGTGGACTGGATGGTTGATCATCGAGATAATTTGGAAATAATTTTTAATAATGCCCGTACCCGTCTTCAAAGGGCAGCAGCTCAGCGTGCCCGCATAAATGATGCTAAGGTGTCTCAGATGTTCTTAAGGGACGGTCAGCTAGTATTTCAGAGAGCACATGATCACAAAGGCAGAAAGAAAATCCAGGATGCCTGGGATCCAACCTTTTACAGAATTGTCCGATGTCCTGATGGTCAAGGGTCTGTATATTCTATTGCTCCAGCTGATGGTGGAAAAGTAAACCGTTGTGAGTTGCGACCAGTCTATGTTCCAGCAGGTGGTCAAATAGAAAGCCCTGGACTATTTCCTTTGAGTGATGATTCTGAGGAGCCAAGGGATGATAGAATAGTTATGGTAGTTATGGAATAGTTATGGTTTCGGTGAATCTAGTGGACCTGCAGAGGATGATTTATGCATGCATCTTCCAGCCAGAGAAGGTAATCCTCACAATGAGTTAACCTTATCACATTACCAACAGGAAGAGCCTTTGCAGCGACCGGTGGAGCTAGTGAGACAAACAACACGTTCCACAGCAGGAAAGCATACAAATCCATATCGTCTTCCTCAGTCAGCAATGTGTAAAGAAGTCCAGGTAGATGTTCAAATCTAGGGTAATGTAGTGATAGTAGGTTTGAGGACTACAAATAAGTTGGACTACAAATCCCAGGAGTCTGGGTACTATAAAAAGGAAATCAAATTTTTGGCCTTCCTCTTTGTGGTAACGTGCTAAACACCATGTGCCAAACATAAGAAGTCTGTGTGATATGTTTGGATGCATTGCTTTGTGCTGTGATGGAGTGTATAATTTGTACAGAGTGATTACCATTATATTCAATTGGGAAACCCTGTGTTCTATAGTGTGTTTTGTTTTGGTTGTTTCTGTGGTTTCTTTGTCACTTATATGGTATGACTAATAAATGTTATATTTGCAATAAAACAAACTGTAGTTGTTGCCCATCTTCCAGCTCTTCCATTATTGGTGGGGTCACACATGAAAGCTATACTTGGTTAAGTGTACATTACACAAGTTACTGAGAATGAAAATTACAGAGAGTGTGAATGATAGGTTGACTATATTTCGAGTAGCAGCAGTTTAAATGCTTTATCTTAGTGCAGCACTGTTCACCATCTAACTGTTTTCTGCTCCTAGACCTAATGAATTCTGTTTCAGATTACACACGTATCTTCTGCATTTACTGCATATATTCTCAGTTCCTCTATGAGAAAGTGTCGACTTACCTTATAACCAAAGTCTAAATGTAGATTCAGTTCTTTTCAGTGTACAGGCCCAGTTCTCCCATGACATGCATCCCTCCATCCAAGTCCACTCACAGGACCATGATCAAATTATATTAAGGAATTCATGCTACTCCCCTCTTGCATCGCCTCCCTTTTCTCTAAAGCTCCACATATTTTTAAAGATAAAGAAATATCTTCAGCATATAAGGATGATTCTTCTTCTAGTAACCACCCTCAGTTTTCACATTGTAACGTTTACCCTCTTTCTGTGCCTGAGTGTTCTGTCTGTCTTTCACTTCCCCTTTCTCAAGTAAACACTCCCCCAGTGTTTCTCTAGTCTAGGACAAGACTCTAGTCCTCTCACATACACATATGGTAAGAGTTCAAATAATGACTCAGACTAAAGCTCTTGTGCCTGGCAGCTTCTCATAACACCAATGAAAACAAAATCAGCTCGGAATGTATGTGTGGGTTATGTGTTTATAAGTGTGAGATCTTGAGTCTCAGAGTGAACGAGAAACATATTACTTTTTTGTGTGCAAGTGCATATATGGGGAAATTTACAAAATGGTGCACATGCAGTGCGTCAGTAACTAGATGTTTTAAAGAAAAGAGTAGTGCTTGCTCCTGTAACACTTACAGAATGATTATAGGATTATAAGTGTATTATTATTCAAAAGTGTGGGAAATTATTAATAAATATTTATATAATGTCACGGGTGAAGAATCACACGACACGATAAGCTGTGAAAAAAGGTCCCCGGAGGGCGTGTTTAATTGTACAAACGTGCGTGGTGTGGGTGTGTGTGGCAGCCGGTGCGCCGGTGAGGCTGGCGAGGCCGGTGCGCGGCAGCCGGTGTGGCCGGTGCGGCTGGTGAGGCCGGTGAGGCTGGTGCTTCCCTGTGTCCTTTACACCCCGGTGCTGTGAGAGCGGGTGTCGGTTGCGCTTGCTTAGTGAGGTGCGGTCACTCGCTGCTCTCTGTGCGTGTGGGGAGAAAAAAAAACACGTTAGTTGTGGCACTAGCTTCTGCTTCATCATAACTCTCGCGAGGGCGAGAGCTGGCGGCCTTATACGGCCACGTGGTGATGCGGTCCAGCTGTGCCTGAGGCGTCGGTAATGAGCTGGTGCAGGTGCGGCGCCTCGGTTGCCAGGGCGACGCTGATCAGCCCGGAGAGACTCGTCACATTCCCCCCCCTAAGCATCGGCCTGGTCCTCGGGCAGGCAGGGGCGAGCAAGGGAGGGATAAGGGGAGGGTGTGAGCAGACCCCTGACAGACCCGCATAGGCCGTCCAAATCCGGGATAGGCCGTCGGCGTTGGCGTTGGCCACCCCGGCCCGGTGTCGTACCTCGAAGTGGAAGTCCTGAAGTGCGAGGAACCAGCGGGTCACTCTGGCATTGGTGTTCTTGGCCCTCGACATCCACTGTAGGGGGGCGTGGTCGGTCACCAGAGTGAACCGGCGGCCCAAGAGGTAATACCGCAACTCCAGGACTGCCCACTTGATAGCCAGGGCTTCCTTCTCGATGCCCACATTCTCCACCAGTTGTCACGGGTGAAGAATCACACGACACGATAAGCTGTGAAAAAAGGTCTCCAGAGGGCGTGTTTAATTGTACAAACGTGCGTGGTGTGGGTGTGTGTGGCGGCCGGTGCGGCCGGTGAGGCTGGCGAGGCCGGTGCGCGGCAGCCGGTGTGGCCGGTGCGGCTGGTGCTTCCCTGTGTCCTTTACACCCCGGTGCTGTGAGAGCGGGTGTCCGTTGCGCTCGCTTGGTGAGGTGCGGTCACTCGCTGCTCTCTGTGCGTGTGGGGAGAAAAAAAACATGTTAGTTGTGGCACTAGCTTCTGCTTCATCATAACTCTCGCGAGGGCGAGAGCTGGCGGCCTTATACGGCGCCTCGGTTGCCAGGGCGACGCTGATCAGCCCAGAGAGACTCGTCACAATAATTATTAATAAATACTTATAATAAAAGAGTATGTGATCCTAAACTTTTAACCAGTAGCATAAGTCTAAGTTTAACTATAAGTTTAATAAGGCCTATTAAAGATGTTTTAGGTCTTGTTGAATTAATAAGAAATATTAGGTCAACATAATTTGAGGTATCACTTATGTAGACTGTAACTCACATGTCAAGCTATATTTTAATATTTGGGCTTAATTATTTATGCTAAGTAAATAATTACTAGATACTAGAGTATGCTAAACTAGAGTCTGTGAGTTTTTTAAAACATGGGCATGTGGTTGTTGTGGTGTTGCTAGGTGATTGCTAAGGTGTTCTGAGTGGTTGCTAAGGTTTTATAATGGTGTTACAATTGAAAAATTTAGTTTCAGTTAAGGTATGTTGACAAATCTATAGCCCACTTTGTACAGTAACACCATGTTAGCTTGACTGGTACTAAAAACAAGTTTAGAGGAGAGGACAGATTGATGGTCTTAGGAGAGGAGGAGCAGTGCTTTCAAAAGGGAGAGAAGGAGAGGGAGAGAGAGAGGAGAGCGCCCCCTGCGCACAGTTCTCTACCAGCTCTGTGCCCTGAAATACACATTGTTTATGTTAAGACAAGTTCACAGTATAGAGTATGTGTGTGAACAGTGTTCCTGTAGCTCAGTTGGTAGAGCATTGCACTGGCGTTGCACTGGCGTTGCACTGGCGTTGCACTGGCGTTGCACTGGCGTTGCACTGGCGTTGCACTGGCGTTGCACTGGCATTGCACTGGCATTGCACTGGCATTGCACTGGCATTGCACTGGCATTGCACTGGCATTGCACTGGCATTGCACTGGCATTGCACTGGCATTGCAAAGGTTGTGGGTTCAAATCCCAGGGAGCACATGCACTGACAAAATGTATAACTTGAATGAACTGTAAGTTGCTTTGGATAAAAGCGTCTGCCAAATGCATAAATGTAAATAAACGTGTGAAGTTTTTATATTAGTTCTTACAAACAATGGCTTGTTCAGCTTTAATTCTTGCTTTGCGTTCCAGGGAGTATCTAAGCTTGCCAAATGGTCATCACAAACTTCTCAATAGTTGCAATGAATTCAGAAACTGTTTCTGTCTGATAACACTCATCATTCAGTAGCCCTGGAAAGTCTGATTCATTCCAGTGAATTAGTTTGTTCTTCAAAAGGTAATGATTCACTGATTCATGCCTCTGCACAGAAATGATTTTGCATCCCTTTCAAAGTGAAATGTTTAGATAACCCAATTATGTTCTAATTACAAGTTAAATGCTATCACCTTTTATTAATTAAAAAACCTTTAGTCAGAAAAAATATAAATACAATAAACTTACAATAAAATTTTAAACAAATAAAAATCTGAAAAGTGTCACATGCATTTGTATTCAGCTCCCTGTACTCTGATACCCCTAAATAAAATCCAGTGCAATCAATTGCCTTCAGAAGTCACCTAATTAGTTAATAGGGTCCACCTGTGTGTAATTTAGTTTCAGTATAAATACACCTGTTCTGTGAAGGCCTCAGTGGTTTGTTAGAGAACACTGGTGAACAGCATCATGAAGACCAAGGAACTCACCAGACAGGTCAGGGATAAAGTTGTGGAGAAGTTTAAAGGCGGGTTAGGTTATAAAAAATATCCCAAGCTTTGAACATCTCAAGGAGCACTGTTCAATCCATCATCCAAAAATAGAACAGGTATGCCACAACTGCAAACCTACCAAGACATGGCTGTCCACCTAAACTGACAGACCAAGCAAGGAAAGCACTGGTCAGAGAAGCAGCCAAGAGGCCCATGGTCACTCTGGAGGAGCTGCAGAAATCCACAGCTCAGGTGGGAGAATCTGTCCACAGGACAACTATAAATCATGTACTCCACAAATCTGGCCTTTATGGAAGAGAAAGCCATTGTTGAAAAACATGAAACATGAAAAACAAGTCCCATTTGCAGTTTGCCACAAGCCATGTAGGGGATACAGCAAACATGTGGAGGAAGGTGCTCTGGTCAGATGAGACCAAAGTTAAACTTTTTGGCCTAAATAACATTAACACTGTTGACTGTAGGGAATATATTAAGTTATGTAGAAATATTAAGTTAAGGGTGCCAATAATTTTGTCCAGTGCATTTTTTAGTAGTTCTGTGTGAAATATTATCAAGTTTGACTTGTTTTTTTGTGTTCCAGTGCAAACAAAAACAATAAGCATGTGAATACCAAAACATTTGCAACTGGGACAATTTTCTGAGAGAAGGGTTGCATTTTCTGACAGAATTGTTGGGTGCTGATATTTTTGGCCATGACTGTATATACCTTTATTTAGCGTAATTGAATAATAAACTTTCGATTTCCACTGTGTACAGCACACCACACAGACTTTATCAAACAACTTACATTTGTCTGTATTTGCTACAAATACAGTAAAACAACTTCTGCCACTAAAGATTGTTTTATCAACAAGCTACCTGAACTGTCTCAATTCATTAGGATTAACTCCCTCTTCACTAACACCTTAGACACAGTTGCTCTTTCTATGCTTAAAGGACAGCAACACTGTGGTATAATGAACACACCCTAAAGAGAGCAGCCTGGAAAACAGGGCATAACTGGAAGCAAACAAAATCAGAAATATTCTGTACAGCATAAAAGGATTGTTTCAAATTACAGAAAGGCCTTACAAAACTTTAGATTTAGAAAAAACAACAACCATCCTAGACATTTATTTGATACCGTGGCTAAATTAACCAAAAATAAAGTGTAACACCTGTTACTGACAGTTGTCAATATCATAGCAGTGATGATTTTTATACATTTCTTTAATAGATAGATACTGTGAGAGGAAAAATTATAAATATGAATACACCTGCTACACAATCACATCAGCTGGTGCGTCATAATTTGCCAACCTCCACTATAGATAGGGATGAACTGTCAAAAACAATGATCTAAATCAACATCATGTATGCTAGATCCTATACCTACCAGGTTGTTGAAAGAGATGCTTCCTGAAATTATAGATTCTCTACATAGTATTATTAATTCATCTGTGAATGTTTACATGGACAGTAGTAATTTAATTATTGCCTTATTCTGAATAGGCAATATTCCAATTACGGAGTTTACAGGTGTTTACAAACTATTGTTTTTACAATAATCTATTCATGTCCCGTTTTACATGTTATAGAACATATTTTGTCCGATGTTGCTCATTGGCTACGTCCCTATGCCCCGCCATCCGATGTTCCTTGCAGAATTTCACGCATTAACATACAGTTTATCTTTGTTATGGTACTATATACAGTTTTCCTTTTTAAATTAAAAGCTTCAACTGCAGTTGTTTGTCATGCTATACATGCAAACAGTTGATGGTAGATACAAATTTTTCTCCGTACTTTAATTCTACAGAATATTACAGTTGACCACTGCCACGTGTCTATGTCCTGTTTAAAAATGCAGCGAAAACAGCCACACAACAATAATAGTGTGATTAAGCTGCATAATGTGTAATGCACTTTGATAATGCAACTAAAATAGGAATACTCCATGTCTTAATTAGATTTTTGCTTCGAGTACAACTTTAGTTGAATTAAGATGATCAGAAATCACTGTTTACATGGTAGTTTCTTAATCAGAGTATTGCCCTAATCGTGTTTATATCGGAATATTGTTGTACAAGTAAACATAGTCATTGGTGTTGGGATATGTCTTTAAACTTTAAAAGCTTGCTGTTATCAGACCTCTTATTAAAAACAACTTAATCCTAGAGAACTAGTAAATTACAGACACATCAATTTACCTTTTATAGATCAGGATGTAGACCATGTCAAAATACATAGTACAGACCCTACATCAGAGTGACAGAGGATTCACTCTGGTCAGCTGATTGTGGTTTGCATCTCTCTTCTACTGCTACTCGACCTTAGTACAGTCTTTGAGACTATTGACCACAGCATTCTGCTAAATAGGCTTGAAAATTATGTTGGCACAAATGGAACTGCGTAAGATAATTTGAAATTATATTTATGAATGACCATTTTCAAATTGTTGCTGTGAGTGATACAGTGTCATATCGATTAGTCATATCGATTCAGTACGGAGTGCTGTAGGTCTCATTGCTCGGGCCTCTGCTTTTACCCAGTATATGCACCTGTGGGAGCAATTATTTAGACACAGGGTTAGTTGTGTCTAAGTCTGAGTGTCCCATTTAATTTAATTTATCCTTTGAAAAACACATCAATGTGATGTGTTGGGCCAACACTTGATCAACACTTGTTGGGCCACTGATGTTGCAGTTTTATCTACGCACTGCTCAAACTGCTGCCATCAAAGTGCACCCATTCTACTTCCAGCAGGAGTTTAATTCAGTGTATAACAATAATGGACTTGAAATCGCCCACCCAGAAGCTGTTTTCGTCATTGCTGAGGGTTTTAACAGGGCAAAAATAAGGAACGTTCTTTCTAAATTCTACCAACACATTAACTTTCCCACACGAGGTGATCAGACCCTAGACCACTGCTACTCAACACTAAGGGATAGCTACAAACCCCTCCCCCGACCGGCTTTTGAAAGTGACCACATTAGCATACTGATGCTGCCTGCTTACAAACAATGCCTCAAACAGGAAAAATCTGTTTCTAGGTCAGTTTACAAATGGAGTGAGGATGCCTTCTCCAGACTGCAGGACTGCTTTGAAACCACAGACTGGCAGATGTTTCAGGAGGCAGCAAAAGATAACATTCATGAATACAGACTCTGTGATAGGCTACATCAACAAATGCACAGAGGATGTTGTCCCATCTATCAATGTAAAATCATTTACAAATCAGAAACCATGGGTCAATGGTGTGGTGCATGCCAATGGTGTGCTGCGCTGTCCAGTTAGCAGATGTCACCAACATCTTCAACCTCTCCTTGAGTCTGACAGTGATTCCCACATGTCCCATGTTGCGGATGCTGTTTATTGATTATAGCTCTGCATTCAACACCATCATCCCTTCAAAACTCATAGCAAGACTACAGGACCTGGGACTTAACAGTCACTTATGTAACTGGATCTTGGATTTCATGATGGGCAGACCTCAAGTGGTCAGAATTGGCAATCACACATCCTTCACGTTCACACTCCAGCAGCACCGGCACTCCACAGGGATGTGTACTGAGCCCTCTATTGTACTCCCTGTTCACTTATGACTGCTCTGCCAAACACAGCTTCATCTTCAAAACATCATCTTCAAATTCACGGATGATACAACCATCCGAGGACTCACAGACAGCAACAAGACATCCTAGATTCAAGAACCATCTCTTTAATTTAGCCTACACATAGTCCTATGGATTTATTACTCAAATCCCTTAAGGGATTGTTAGGCTGCATTAACTTGGTACACTGGAGCCGGGGACACTTCCCATAAAAACAGATGTACTGTTTTGTAAGTATGACGTAAGTATTTTGGTCTCCACACAGACCAAAAGCTGTGGAAATGTGATGGATTTCTTTATTAAATTTCACATAATCTATTTACCTACTCCAGCTCTGCTAGATTCTGCATGTTTTGTTCCCTGTCTAGTCACAGCAGTGTGATGTTGCAATTAGTAACACCATCTCTGTTTGTAACATTACTCATGACATTTGTAACAAAATAAGACCAGACAGTTTTTAAATCAATATAAAATTATAAATAAGCTTTCCATTTTCATCCAAAAGTTACGAATTGCAGCTTTAACATGCCAGAGAGCTGGTCCTCTCAGTCGAGTCTGGTTTCTCCCAAGGTTTTATTGCCGTCTATACATCATTGGAGTTTTGGTTTCTTGCTAACTTTTGATAGATTTTTGTCATGGGTGTCTCTAGATTCTACATATCAAATTTTGTGCAAATTGGAAAAAGCCTTTGGAGGAGTTGTAAAATGTGGAATCAGCATGAATCAAGGAAAAGGAAAATTTTGTTTCTAGGACGTACGAGTCAAAAGTTAGGAGAATAAACATGAATAAAACTTTGAACTGTTGGGCGAACTGTTGTAATATTAATCAAAACAATCCAGCGATACAATTACAATTTGATTCATTCGGGGGTATATATTGAACAACAAAAATACATAACATCCAGTATCCTAGTTGGGACGTTTACAAAAAAATACACTTTAGTTTACATTTTGAAATAAAAAATAAATAATGGGAACATGATTTGAGGTGACAGTGACTGTATTTTGTCAGCCAAAGTGATTTCTTTAATTCCATGTTTTCTTTTAAATGCACTGACAAGTTTGTCAAATTTCCTGAGTATTTTAGCTGGCACTGGCAATGTTTACAAATTACGTTTTTTTGTCTGCCCATCTGTTTTCCCAAATACAAAATATTTCCATACCCACGATTTGCGTACACAGCGAAAACAAAATCTATGTCTGTCGTTTCACTGCTGTCCCGCTTCGTTGTATCGCAATCTGACGCACAGTCATACTGTCAGGGTTTCTGAGAGGGGGAAGAACCCAAATGCAGGCAGCAGTTGAAAATAAAGTTTTATTAAACAATTCAGACGTAACGGAAGAACAGAAAGAAATACAAATTAAACAACTAGAAACAAGAAACTAAATAAACTACTAGAAACAAGAACTAACTACTACTAAATTCATAACAAACTAGAATAATTAACATAATTCAAAGCTAAACAGAAACACTAAACGATAAACAAGACTCGAATAGACAACACTAGAACAATGAAACAATCAACAAGACAGAAGCTCAAGCCAGCACACATAAGCAAGGCGAGACTTGAAACACGGATGAACAGCGTGAA
>JAZGTJ010005402.1:3656-27637 GCA_036877575.1 Botia almorhae | reverse complement strand
GTAGGGGGTCTCTTCAGGAATAAACAAGGCTGTGTAATTATGTTTCCTTTGACAAAAGGCTGATTCTTTTGGAGTCATGAGGAACGTCGGGGATCAAAGAAATCCTGGGCTAATTATCTCAGTTCTGTCTGGGTGTGGGGGGTCTGGGATGTCCTCTCTCATTGGTCAGCTCGGTCAGGGTATCTTGAGATTACAGCAAGGTGAAAGGGGGGCGGAGTCCACCCCTGCGGTGGAGAAGACCCTCGGAGCATCATAATTGAAGACATTCCAAATTTTTGAAGGAATCAAGCACAAAAAGTTTGGATGGCGGACAATGAAGCTCTCAGTTTGTCTCCACACATGGTTCCAAAATCTTCTATGGCATTGTTACTCTCGCCTGCATTTAATTTCCCAGCAGTCCCCTTTAGATCACAGTGTCTAAGTCTCTAGATGTGTGTCTGAAAAGGCTATTATGGAGAGAGGTGCATGCTGGGAACAGGGACTGTGAGTCCTGTCTATGGTCAGCTATTATCCTCTCTTTTGTTGGCAGCTTTAGCAAAGAAAGCGGTTTCAGTGCGTGCAGCTTTCGGTTTTCTAGTTTAATATTCTTGGTTATGGATAATTTAAAATGGGTTTGGAATCCATCAGTGCACTTGACATCTTCGTTCAACCCCTGCCAGACTCACAGATCTCTAGCGGCCGACAGCAGCAGGTCATGCAGCGCTGGTGCTGAGCTCAGTGATCATGCCAAACCTGACCTGCTAAGCTGTACAGCAGTAATGAGCTGCGAGCTCATGCAAGCAGGTTAATGTGCTTTCATTGTCACGGTGCACCTATTAGAGCCGTGATACCTTTCAACCCACCTCCAACCTTAAATGGGGCTGACAGAAGGAAAGTCACAGCAAAATCCCAAGGGGAAAGAGAGGTTGTCTTTGGACTGGAGTGTACTTGACTAATAAAAAGATATACAGCTCTGGGATCCCAATAAAATACTATTAGAATTTTTTTAATAGAAATCTCTATTTTTTTCATCCATTTGATGTCTTGCTTATTTTGGATTGTTGGTGAATTTAGCGCAGCTCAAGGGGAGAGCGCTGAGAAAATGGGTAAATGACACCTCGATACATCACCACCCCCATTCCTAACATTTTATTAATGATTTAGCCAGTCTGAAGCTTGGAGACTAAACTCCCACTCACTCTAGCACTGAACTTTACTTTAATGCACTATTGATTAATCATAACGATCTGCATCAGCTGAATCACAAATATATGCTTTTCTGAAGCCGCTTAATGGGATTTACACGAAAACTGCAATAGCTCATCAAATAAACAACTTCTGAAACATTCCAGAGGCGCATTTCAGATAAGTAAATATATCGGCTGGAATTCAGTGAAGCTGATAGACCGTTGATTATTTATGTTCGTTTGCATAAGATTTCAGAGCGGTCATTAAGACAAAGTTCCACAGCGGCAACAACAACATGACAGCAGGGTTATTAATAGATTCTGGTTGCTGTGGAATGCCAGGTAAATTCAACTTCATGTCAAAATACAGGGGTATTTACTATAGAAATTATATGGCAACATCATGAATCACAATAACAATGTATAAAGCCACAAGCAGGCTTTTCTCCAAACTTCAGACATATTACAAATTTAAAATCATAATTAAAAATTTAAGTTGGGAATTCTTTATGCTAGCTTGTAATTTTGCACATTGCACATGCTGTCTGTATTGTTTAAGCAGCTAATTCACTTAAGCAATAATGGAAATCAGAAACATGCCAAAACAAATTTGTGCTTAATACAATTTGCACATGGCAGTTCCTTATCTTGAGTTCAAGGTTGTGGATGATGCAGCAGATTATTGTGATCCGGGACCATAAAGCATCACTTTATTAATGTGAACCTGAATCAGCTTCTTAAAATGCTGAAATTGTACTCTGTCTGGATATTTGCCCAGTTATAACGTACTTCTCTGTCAGTTAATGAATTACTGCTGCCCATGATTGTTAAAAAATGTCCACCAATGTTTTTTACAAAATACCTTTTGAGGCAGGCATTTAAGTTGGAATACAGCTTGCAAAATTGCTGCAATTGCTTTGTGAATTCACCCACAAATGTCTCTTATAACTTCACCTCTCGCTCGCAAATTAGCCTCGTTTTTTGGTTTGCGAAATAACAAAATGTTTCTATAGCCAGTCCTTTTTGTTGTTGTTGTAATCAGATTGGAATGTATTTAATTTGAGCCTCATGGGGTGACCGTAATATGTATTCATATAATTAAGCCAGCTTCTGCCAAGCAGGACAGCGTTGTGCATTCCACATCCAGCTGTCTTAAAATGTGTGTCTATAAAACCATGATTCTCCTGCACACTCATCCGCCCCCGGGCAAAAATGCATGGAATATTTAAGGGACATTGGCATTCCCGGCCGCTCACCAAAGCAGAGGCTGAGCCCAGAGAAATCCTCTAATTCTATCAAAAACCAAAACCATTTAAGTTGTGTCCACACCTAGTCTTCCCACCAACTACCCTGATGATCAATTCAAGAGGCGTGCATTGCCATATTCATGTTTTCTGTGTCTGTGTCAAGCTATGTGAATGTTTAAGCCTAACAGGCACTCCATCAAAGATTACTTCACTGTTTATAATGAAGCAATTGAAACAACCTAATGTTAAATTCTCATGGCAATTTTTGGTCTGAAAGCAGTAAAATGTTCCATTCATTTTGCATTCTGACACCTCTGCTTCACTCTGCAGTACCCGTGTTTCAATCTTCTGAGGAATTCCTCTGAACTGCAGTGGCACTGAAAGTGGTAATTGTGGGAAGAGGAAAAAAATAAATAAGTCTGTTTCTGTCATGTTTACCAGAGGACTTCTCCTCTGTTCCATGCTCTCCTGTCCAGAAAAGTAGGATTACGTTTCCAATGAGGCCAGTAAATCTCTTAACCCCAATTACTACACTTTACTACACTTTACTACATTTGGTGATTTATAGGTTTATTTTAATGACACATTAAAATACAATTTGTATTAGTATCCAAAACAAACTGTGTGCATCCAATGAAAATCCAGAACTGTAAATAACAGTCTTGATCCATTTTGACATGGCATGGCTGTCTGGCTAGGTGGATGGTGGTGTTTTGCCCATTGGCTGCAATCAAACAATTCTTAATGGCTGATCTTTAAAGCCTTCTTGGTTTGTACTTTTTGGATGTTCAACGGAGGGAAATTTGAGCCAAGTTAAGTTTTGGTTTTAATTGAGGTCGCATTTGACAGCGCTCACCATGGAAACAGAATTGGAATTGCCATCTTAAAGGGACAGTACACAGAAAATGAAAACTCATGTACTTATTTCCTTCACAGAAGAAATGAAGTCAGAAGGGTTTGGAACGAAGCAGCGGTGAGTAAATAATAACAGAATTTTCAATTTTGGGGTGAACTGAAAATGGAAAATAAAATGAAAAGTAAACACATTTTAATCTTAAACCAATACATTGCTATTCTTCAACGCAGAAGCAGAGACGTCCTGCGGCACTGACCTCTGAAATAGAGGAATTTGCTCTACTTATGTGTGAGGAAACATTTTCTGTCAATACCTCCTGTGACCTACAGATGCCAAACCAAAGACTTTCTCCCCATGGAACGATAGACATCTTTACACGCGGCAACATACAGAAATAGCTCAGAGATCAGCCGATTGCATTCTGAGATGCCTCACAGCATACTGATTGCTATTCCTCTCTGATAGCAGTGAGTTCCCTCGGTGTAAACACAGGACTGCAAAATTAAAGAACTGTATGTGATGCAGAATCGTTGCTATAATATCTGTTTATCTAAGAAATGTTATTGATTTTGCAGGGGGAGTATTTGAACACAAAGATGCTTATGTATAAGAGGGTGGAGAGGCTTGTGAATTTTAGATATACTGTGCAACAACTGTTACATATATATATATATTCTAGTATGCATGTACACAAATGGTACACGAGTATTCCAGTGAGCAACATAAAGCAAAAGTTTATGAAAAAGGGCTACTGGGCTAAAGCAGCCAGGTCTCTTTAGGAGGACGAATGAAATCAGTACAGACAAATGAAATTGGACACGAGAGAGTCAACTCCAGGAGGGCAAGAGAAGGATCAGAAACCCAGCATCAGGGATCAGCTTGCCTATGGTGACAGTCTGGATGAGAGAGATGACCATCAGCCAGCAGCCAGTCCTACTCTGACACATCCACTGGACCGACCACAGATAAAGCATCAACAACAGTCTCTAATCTCAGTCCTTTTCACTTTAGATTGGCTAGTGAGCCTCTTTTAAACCCCCCAGCCAACATGTTTACGTTTGAAGGGCTTCCTGGACAGCAAACAACTCCCTTTCAGCAGTTCTCTCTCTCCATCTCCCCCCCATAAACTAATTAACACGCGTAGAACATATGGCCACAAGCACAGGAAAAGTAATCATATGCAAATCTCTGAGATGTATTTTAGGGGCTTTATTCTGCCTGGGATGCATGCCACGAAACCAGTCAGGACAATGCGATGAAATATCCCACATTGCTGTATTTGTGTCTATGGAGACTAAAGACGAAGAATATTAAATAGCTCCTCTCTCTTCCATGAATGGTAAGTTTGGTCTTTGAACCATATTCTTTATTTAGTGAGTAAAGAAAACTATTTCACCAGTCGCTGCACTTCACCATCATATATCGTCATGTGGAACACAAAGCGTCTGGTTTATTTCAGGGTATAATGAACGCGATGGAAAGTGTGGCGCTTGTAAGCGTTCAATGATCTCACTTCTTCGATAAAAGTTCTTAATCTTAACTATATGAGCTGCGCATACATCAGACTGGCATTCCTCTGTTAAGAGTTGCCACAAAACAGTCCCGTACTGCCACAGTGCCTGTGAACTTACTGTACCCTGCTTCAACCCTAATCCCTTCCAGCAGATGTACGACACAGCTGACAGCTGCGATACTCACCAAACGGCATCAACCATCAGAACCGAAATCAAGATTTCTCCTGAACAATTACTCCTGAATGGAGGCCAAGAGGTTAATTTACTAATCATGGAATCTGCATAAATGCGATCTGTGATGAATTATGTAAACTGTTGCTGATGTTCACTGCATTAAAAAACCCAGAATGTGTTTCAAGAGGGAATATTTGTAGATGTTGGCCCATAGGCATATATAGACATAAATATGGAAAGAAAACAGCCAGTAGGAGTTGAGCTCTTTAAACATAATTGCTCTGTTCCAAAATCTAGTGAGCTGTCTACAGAGGCAAAATTTGGGGCATAACATCATGACGCAAAGGCTGTTCCAAAAAGTCTTTATTATGCTGCCTCCTGGGATATGAACAAACTTAAGGCAGCATTCCACGTATCCCAGAATGCATTGTGTGAGGAAGTATATCAAAGATATCAGATTAAATCAGCATTATAAAATTATAAAATGTATTTTATTTATTACTGATAATTATTGGTACAAAATAGTTCCATGTAACAAACATATTATTCGTGATTGTTATTAAGCTATTGGCCTTTAGCCGACATGTTATTGTCAAACTCATAGTTTTATTGTCAGTGTTGAATTTAGTTGTGTTAAGTCTGCTTTATTCAAGTGTCCTATTTGTGTTACTGTGTGTAGGCAATAAGCAACATTAATTAACTCATTAAGTCACTCATAGCCAAACCATAATTTGAAAGTTTAATCTTCTGTCTTCCACAGGTCTAAATACAAATTGTGAACAGCATTTCTGAAGAATTTCTTATCTGTTACCTCCCAAAGGTACAAGCAGAACATGTATTTACTGATCTGTTAGCTATACTGTAACTGTATTGCTGAGGTCAGGTTTTAACGCTAGACCCAGAACATTATGAGCCATGGTCAAGAGGGACATGATTTCCCATGATGCTTATCACCAAGTACAATGTGCCACAGGTAAAGGTGACAGTAAGCTATCCTAGTTTACAATGAATACACTACATAGGGTTAGAAGGGGATATGTACTCCATACATCATCAAGGCAGTTTTTCAAAAAGGAAGACAATACACTGGAGGTCGACAAAGCACAATGCAGAAAAGCTTTTTATGTTGTTGTGTAAGCCTGATAAAGGCAAACTCCAATTTTTTGCAATTCTGATAATGGTAAATTTTGGTTATTGGCTCAAGATATTATTTTAGCATAATCTATAGAAATTTTTAACATGCACCCCCTTTTAAATTCAAAGTCCAGGAATAATATATAGAAATTTCATAAGATCTTTTCCTAGGTAACAGGTAACATTCTAAAAACTTTGGCTAACATTCTTTAAAACTCTAAAAATGTTCTTGCAGTAATGTTTATTTACATGTTAATTTTTATTTTATTTAAACCTCATATATCATACATGAAAACATTATTTAACTAAGTTGTTAGTGGAATGTTTGAAAAAATTACAGAACTTGAAAAAGTTTGAATAATGTTTTATAACCAAGCAGTAGCACTAATACAACATTTAATTTTAAAGAGACTCTAATTCGCATAAACCACATTTGGGCTTAAAGCATTATGACAGCAAAACCAGCAACAGTCACATGCTCATAATCACATGATCACTAGTTTGGAGGATAAAATAATTTGTTTGCGCCTACTGTTACTGCTTATAAATTACCCGAAGTGCTCCCATACCTATTAACCAGAAAACCATACATCCATGATAACAATGAGAGCTAAACTGTAGTATTACCTTTCTAGCCCTTAAAGCCATAATAGTCCTCCCTTGATCTTGAAGATAGCTCAATTTAAAAGAATGTTATAGTGAATTCTCTCGTGCTGCGGTGGGATTACACTGCCTCGTACCCCTGGGAGTAATCAATACCAAATCTCTGTTGTTGCCTCTTAGAACTCAGCTTCCCTTCTTAAAGTTTAGCTGTGTTCCCATTTAAACACATCAGTAACACACTGGGACCCAATCAATGGCTTCGGTATCAACACCCCCTACAGAGGCATCAGGGTATTGACCTAGTCTGCTCACTGGGTGGTGTACCAGTGTCCCTTCTGTCTTTCTTTCTTTCTTTCTTTCTTTTTTCTTTCTGTCTTTCTTTCTTTCTGTCTGTCTGTCTGTCTGTCTGTCGGTCTGTCTGCAAGCTCCTTTAAAACACATTGACCGAATGACTATCTTTTATTCATATGAGTGCGTGAGTGTTGTGTCACAGTAAGCTGTGATTATTTGCTGCAGTTGCTATCAGCTGAGTTTCTCTGAACCTGCCAGCCTACCAGAGCGTTAGCCAAACATCTGTTAGCACCTCTGCTGCTAACTACTGCAGATAAACCATTTCATATTCAAGTCCCAGCTCGTGCTCCTCTGCCATTTTCCTGCATATTGTTGTTCATTCAGACTGATTGTTGTGTATGTTTGTACAGCAATGTGCACTTGGGCAAAAACAAGGCAATTGCACAGAGATAGGAATATCCATAAGAAATTATAAAAAATGTTTTGTGTTAACATACGGATGCCTTTCTCAGTGCTGTTCATGAATAAAATGAATTAGTTCAGAATGCCATTACTTAAACTTCAGATTTTTAAGGAGTGCAAAATTTAAGGAGTGTGCTTGCCAAATTCCATTTTTGTAAGCAACTGATTTTCAAAATAATCCAGAGTATGTGTTCAGTCAATTATCCGTATAGTAGTCAAGTCACCTTTATTTATCTAGTGCTTTTTGTAATGCAGATTGATTCAGAGTAGCTTTACAGTAATAAAGCCGGAAAAAAAACAAGTAATGATGCAAATCTCAAAGCACAGCATTACACGATACAGAAAATCAAGTTGGTGAACACACAGAATGTACACACAGAGTAGCAAGACTGATGAGGTCCTAAAGTCTATAAAATCCAACCTTGATCATTTGTATTGGAACCAGGAGATAAATAATGCGTATTTTTGCATATGTATTTTGCATGTAATTGGCTATACTGTTGGGGACATGCACCAATGGCTGACTATAGTTTAACTGATTAACTATCAAAGAAACACTTGTAACAAAATGTTATTTTATATTTTCATTATTGATACAGCTATATGTAGACCGTGACCATATTTGTGTATCATCTACATTTAAATCAACCAGGAATCAACTGCAAACTGCTGTCAGTTATTTGAATACTGTTCTTCAGTGATCAGATAATACTGAGATTGACAGATCTCTATTCATCTCATATCCAAGACCATCAAAGCTTCGGGGATTCTCCATGCTCTGCCTATTATTATGAATAATATCCCACATCTTTTTCGAGATGAACTGATAATGGTGTCAATGCTGTCACACATCTCCACAATGGGCTTTTTCCCATCTGTTGGGCATTCCGTGCCTTGCATTACTGTCTGGTGAAGTCTGAGGCAGAGCTGACACTCGCGTGGCCCCCATCGCTGACCCTTCTCATCCAGAAAGCCCACGCAGATCCAGACACTCGACCTGTGCATATTGTGAAGGTCACATATGCTAGATTTCTCTTGCTCTCCATCCACTGTCCTTTTGTCCCAAAAAAAGAGTTCTTCGGATTCAGACTTTTATGTACTATTATAGTTAAGGTTCAAATATAAATTCAATTTATATCCTTTGATAATAATTTTAATTTGTCTTCTCTCCATGAATAAAACACTATCTTTCTACCACACGACAGCAGTACGGTACAATATGAACAATATAATATATTCAATATATACAAATATGAAAAAATTCAATATTTTCAAATGAAAAACCAGTTCTCATAGTTTAAAATTCATAAGAGCCCGTTTTGCTTCCCAGTTTTGGAAATAAAATGCTAATCCATCTATCTTGGTGACCTTTAAAATCTCTTTGGAGATGCCGCGAGTGCCATTGGCGTGGCAGCCATTTCAGTTCCATCCACACCTGCAGTCATTTCACCATCCTAAATGAAATCTCTGTCCTTCCAGATATGAGCTGTCTGTGCCACAGGCCACCTAATGGTGGCAACCCTATTACTCATCCTGGTCTTGCATGCCTTTGAGGAAACCATCATATCTGGCAGACCTATCAGAGGAGGTATCAGCCAGCCTGTGAAACTTATCATCTGCTCAGGAGATAGGAGAGGATGGCATAGAGGTGACATATTTTACTGGATCCTTTAAATACTTAATGCCATTAGGTGCCATGAGAAAAAGGAAATGTGCGGATCTTAGATCGCCTTGACTGAAAGCCTCTAGGTGTAGTAGTGATATGATAGAAACTGAGCTTAAAGGTCTTTTAATATACACTATACAGTGGTTAGTTCCGGTTCTTGAATCTGATTGGACGAGAGCTGTTCTGAGAATGCTGATATAGGATCAGAGCACTTTACTGTTCCGTATCACTTTACAAACACAGTAACCATAGAAACGATACTGTGACCAAGATGCTATTTAGTAGCTGTCCTTGGTAGCAATGTGACTTTTTTGTGAATTAGTAACAGGCTTGGATCCATATTTTGAACTAGCAGATCCCGAATCTGTGACATTCTCCTCAGATTTATTTTTTGGATACCTGTTTTTTTTAAATATATACTTTCATTGTCCATTGAACTATTGCAAAAAATCACATTTGCAGTCATGCAGGTCTTTTTTTTTATTAGCAGCTGTGATTACCTGCAGCTCTGATATAAACATGCTAATATACATCCATAACGCTGCTTTTGTTATGTTTCTTTAATACAATAGTCCAGTCTTGATATTAATCTCAATTTACCCCTTAACGCTTTGATATATAACAGACAATAAACATAATACTGACTTATAACATTACATAGGAGAAACACTAGATATCCATCGTAAATGGATATGCGTTATCTTTGCACATGTCCCGAGTTGAGTGGCTTCATCCGGGTCACATGGCAGCAGGAAAAGATGTCTCCTTTTCACCATGTTGATAGGAATGGCTGATTATTAATGTTATTATAATCCATTGGAAAAAAATACTCACTATCATTATTGCATTACAGTGCATGTGGATGATAATCACTACCCATAAACTTTCTACACCTTGCCAATTATACGGTACATCACATTCCCATGCATATTGTATAACCAGCAAGGAATGAGTATATTAAAAACTATAAAATAATAAAAGAAGGCCAAAACACACACAATATGCACACACACTGTATCAAAGTGTAGTTGGACCTTTGGGTTTTGGATGACCATACAATGACATTACTGAGACTGAATGACTGATGATTAATTTAATTGTTCTCATTGAAAAGAATGATCAACTGCCCTTTGTGTACTGTAACTTTAAATGTCCTTGCGCTCTGTTGTACAGTCGAGTTGGATTGGTTCTCTAGGGAACTTTCAGCAGGTTTCATGCTGAGCTGTTTTCATTAGTTGAATCTGACGTCTGAGTGCGTTAAAGCCATGTAGCACTTGTAAACCTGACAAAATGAACAGTTCACAACAGCTACCTCAGTTCATTAATGTCAAACACACATATACCCCTATGTCTAAGCTCAACCGCAGTAAACAGAATCAACTACTAACCCCTCTCTGTCTTACATTATACATACATAGTACACGCCGCCATACTAAAATATTGCATACACAAAGGGCTCTGGATACTTTGCTTATATTTGCTATATTTAGAACAGGTTGTGGTACTCGGGAGCATTTAATTTTTGGTAAAGTTGCTAAATTATCAGACTGGAGCTGACAAGTTTTTCTATTCAAACACTTCCCACGTCCCACCTCAAATAAGACAATGTTGTTGGGTCAGTGTGATTGGAATAGTCAAACAGATAATGTTTTGATACGGCAACAGTGTTTATGTTTTTTTAGGTACAGAATAGTAAAATGATAAAACAGGTCCATTAAATAACAGTGGGTCAACTAAATGTGCCATTCCATTCAGGGTCTTGTTAATTCTGTCGTTTAAAACTCTGAGTAAATCAAACTGCACAACCAACACAAAAAAAATGGAAACGTGAACCTTAAAACAACAGCTGGCTATCATCTTGCTTTGGCTCTCACTTGATTTGCTATCAAAAATCACCTATTAAGTTTTCTTCTATGGCAAATCTAATTTTTTCTCACATGTAGAGCGGTTTATAGAAAGAGTCACTGCCAGATTTCCCCCAAGCACCTAATATACAGGTCAATATGCATTTTGGTCATCTAAACCGTGAGCCATGAGTCGTGAGCCTCTCTCAGAGATGTGCTAGAAAGCAAGTTTCAGGGTTTTCATTTCTATGTTTTTTCAGACATTTTTAGCTTCTAAAATTATATCTGATTGCTGAGGGTTTCATTAGATGTAAATTGCAAGATAACAATTTGATTGTTCAAGCTTGAGTGTATTGTGTGCTTTTCCCACTAATTTCTCCCTCTCTTAAACTTTTACTTTGAAAATGTTCTTCCTACTTGCAAAAGATCATCTTTTACACAACTGATCACACCTTGATGCTTGATCTTTTCCCTAAAGAAAAGTGTTTGGAAGTAGAATCTTGACTCAAAAAATACCAAACTGGAAATGTCACGTCACAATGTGCGTTTAAGTTATGTGTTTTCAACAAGATGTGGTTAAGATTCCCCCTGAGTTAATAAAAGAAATACAAATATCTGCAGAGATACAATCTTTGTAAATCCATTAGGGCCTCTATGTTTAACTCCCAAAGGGGCCACGGCTTAATCTTTCCATGTTGGAGGCTTTGGATAATGTCTTTTTAATGACATGATCCAGGATCCTGTCATGAGCAGGGTCATCAAACAACTCTCTCTTCCCCCCTCTCTCTCTCCCTTTTTGTCAATATGTAATGTTAGCAGGGAAGCAAAAAATCGTGGATCGCTAATATTATCAATCACACCAATCAAACGCAGAGACACAGCTATAGAGATTGCATTATATTTCCAAAAATATATGTACAGTCTATTACAAAGGTTACAAATCAAAAAAAGGTCTATGTAACAAGAAATCGTCAAGGTAAAATGACCATACAGTTTCTCAGTTGGGGAAAATACTTTTTTTGACCAATGAATACTCTCCATTTTCTTGCCACAGAAAAATAAATAATAAATTGACAATTCAATTTTCACTGTACATTTTCACCCTAAAAGAGAAAATAGTAAAACAAACAAACAAACAAAACAAATCTAAAATGGAAACCTATTAGCTCTCTTTGGTCCTAAATGAGAAATTATGTACAACTGAAATAGTGAGGGTAGCGATAATCAGCTCCATGTGAGATAGAAAAATATAGTGCATTTTCAATGAGCTCACTACAGAATACTTAAGTGGAAAAAACAATTATAAATAAAATATACAAGTTTTACAGTTAGAACATATACAAATCGTCCTCTGGTTTTGTGATTACTCCGACACAATCAACAGTGCTGAACTCTTTGGAATATTCCATTTCAGTTTTGTCTAGGTGGGGTCTCATTATTTAATGTCTTTCTTCTTAACAAGATACCCTGGTGCACCATAAACCCAATCAATCCACAGCAAAGACTGTCATGACAAAACCTCTGCTACTATCAAAAAAGTTAGAACAAAGTTAGCACAAAGCAAAAAAGAAGAAAAACTGACAGAGTTGTCATTGACCCGTATGATGGCCTCAATGTGGGATTGATTGAATCCAGGCGTTAATCTCAAATTGGCTCAAATTGCTGTCTCTACAGGGGCCCCGGATCCATACAGAGAGGGTAAGGGCCTGTAAGGGGCCCCGGGAGGCCCGGAGTGTGAGATCAGAGCATGGGGAGAGTGAACTGAGTGAATGCAGCTACCACTGAAGCTCAGGAGGTTTGTGCTGACCAAGAGCCTTTCCGCTCGCACTCAATTCAAAGGCCTGGCATGGTTCGGTGCTGAGGTTAGCGAGATAGAGGGAGAGTGGATGGGAGATAGACCCCTAACCAGGGCATGATATGATCTGTGAGGGACACACACAAGCACACAAACCAGCTGGGTTCGGGTTTTAACGCTGGCTGACAATAGAGCACTGAGACAGCACATTAAATGATGGCTTTTCAAAATAGTCAAACATTCAGCTAAATCCTCCAGTGATGCTGTGCTCCAGCGGCTGTGCTTTGACACACACACAATCAAGAATAATGGCACAGGTTGGCACAGCTGTTTGTGGTTCAAAAGGACATCCTCAAATCACTAGAATAGCGCAAAACACAATGCATTGTGTTATGTAGGTTTTAAATGTGTCGTTCCTGATTTCACAATAAAAATAAAACACTTTTGTGCTCTAAGCTCAGTAAAATGGTAGAATACTATGGCAGCCCACCAACATTTTAGCAGTATTTTGTAAAGTAAAAAGCAACTGAAACAAACTTTGACAAAATGCTCTGGATGAATTAAACATTCATTTGTAAAAGTGCCTCCAGTTATGGCACTAAAAGATCAGATTAAACCTCATTATTTTCAGAACAACAGTAGGGGTGGAGGAAACATGAGGAGAACAATATACATTCAACCTCATGTACTGTATAACAACAACAACTCCCAAGTTCGTAAAATTTTATATTATAGTATTTTATAGTACCACTGCTGATTAGTGTCTGCCAAGCAGTAGATAGTAAAAATCTATACAGCACCTCAAAATGTCTCAGCCTTAAGTGATTATTGCTCATATTGGTCAGTCTCTCCCCAACTCTGCCATGATCTCACCAAAAATCTAAATACCTAAAAATAAGAGCAATAGTTGACTTTTTAAGGCAGTATTACTCCTTTACACCACAACAATAAAGTCAGTAAAACATTTTACTGAAAATTGATCTAAAATGTAAAAATTAATTTTAAATTAAACTAAATACTGGACACTGATTTTGTTTGTTTCTTTTTTTCGTCTGTTTGGAAACCTGTATTATGGTAAATAATATTGAAACGGACACATTCAACAACAGCACTGATGAGATCAAATCCATTCGTGTGGTAAATATAAATGTATAAAGAATATTGCCACCATAATAGTTGTTCTTACATTAAAAAAATCCACCTGATGTGGTGCTCAATCGTCTTTGTACTCCTATTTGTCATGTAGGATCATAAAATACACCTAAACTGTCTGCTCGGGCTAGAATGCAATAAGTGAAAAGAAAAAAACCCTTAGGAGCTTCATATAACCATTTCTGTAAAAAGCTGTGGGATATTAGGTCAGATAGACTCATAGCCAATGCTTCCATCCAGAGAGAGCTTCATGTAAATAGTGCTGGCTGGAAAGACAAACCTCTTCTGTCGAACTTCAGCCTCTGGTTCTGTCTCTTTTCCTCCAGACGAGACATTTTACCCTGTTGTCGGTTCCGTAACATAATCCAAGAAAGCTAACACAAATTAAGCAAAAGAGTAACGTACCACATCATCCTAATGTGGTTTTTACAAATCAAAACAAATAAAAAAACTCTCGAAATTCACTTCAGATACGTCCTATAACAATTGATTTGCTAGTATTTATATTCACCTTTTTGATAAAAAACAGAAACCAGAGAAATTTATACCAACTATGAGCAAATTCGCAAACATCTGACGCTAAAGTCAGGATAGTCCGTACAAAGCATAAAAATCCCCGCAAACGCTCCGTCTCAATGTGTTGTCATGAGTTCTTTGGAGCTTTGAGATATCAATGTCCATGTGATTCGCCTTTGCCTGTTTTCGGTGTCCTCATCTCTCCGTTTCCTGGTTTGCAGCACCTTTGCCAAAAAATCCTTCGCCAAAAACAAAGGAATGATTTTGTTCTGCCAGTTCTGGAAGGTTAATTGCACCCGGAAGGGTGCGGCAAGTGTTTTCTTTGCTGTCAATTTGTGTTTTTGTATTTTTGTCCTGTGAATATCACTGGTCACACATTCTGCAGTGCTGTCCTGGAGAGTTCTAATTTGTCGGACCGGGAGGGGGGAGGGGCCACTGACGCCCATCACACCTGAACGCCCGTGCCGTGAAGATGAAGCATCTGGGCTCTCATAGTCTGTATACTGCTCATGATCTTCTTCTGATGGCCCACCAAGGAGATTCCCAAACTCATTACATCCCTAAAGCAGAAACACAACGTTCATAAATCACAGCAATGGAGCATGAAGCGCCTGAGAGGTATTTCATTAATGGAGCAAAAGGAAATGGAAAAAGGGCCATATTAACTACAACATGACAAGGCTGAGTATGAGTCAAGTGCTCTGATTAAAATTCTCCGCAATGCCGTATACATATTGTGAATGAGAGCTGAAATGACTCTTAGAAAGTTCTCCTGAGGTGAGAAAGCATTTCTAGAGGGCTTTGTGACAGTGTGTAGAAAAGATCATGACAACACTCTCTTACTCGATAGTCATTCTAGCGACAGATTCCAGCGAGCTGTATCCGGCAGCTGTGAAGTTGTCCACGTATCTCTCCATCTTAATGGCTTCCAACCACTCGCTGACCAATCGGAAAGAGGTGAAATCTGGAGTGTTCTGGTCTAGCAGTGGGCTTATGGGTCTGTGGAACAAGACAAGCATGGTCGTTATAAAGGCTCAGTACCACCATTTTTTGTACTGGTATTGGGTACTACAGAAAGACACTGATTGTAATCAAACTTTAATGTCTCAAACACTTATTATGACAACTGATTTAGAGTTCTTGTTATTGAACATAAGGGTATGGAAGCTGTTTCACTTTACTGATTGCTTGAGATTTATCTTTCATCCATAAACCCTAACAGATAAATCAAATACCGGACAGATGGATTTTTTTGCAAATTTACTCGCAAACAAATAAAAGAACTGCAAGAAATTGCAGACAGGTGCCTAAAGCATAAATCAGAACAAGCAACTTCCAAAAGTCATAAAAGCAAAGCCGGTCTGTAAACTGTGTCATTTTCCTTTAGCGGAGACAGATAATGGTGGGGTGTAAAAATCGAATGGACGTCCTTACCGCGTACATGTCCCCATCGGCGTTTTTAAGGTGTTGGGATTGCGGATCATTTTGTCAAGGATGCCGACAATCTGGTCAAATTTGGGGCGGTCGGCTCTGTCTTTTTGCCAGCAGTCCAGCATGAGCTGATGGAGGCCAGGAGGGCAGTCCATAGGGGCTGGAAGACGATATCCCTCCTCTATAGCCTTTATGACCTGCAAGATCACAGAGAGAGATGGAAAATAAGGAAGGTGTAAAAAAGAGAGACAGAGAGAGACGGGTATAGAGAGAAACAGAACAAAAGATCCAAACAGCACATAGGTCCAAAAATATTTTACTGAATATTTACTGAAGTATCTGAATTAGCTCATTAAAGTTAACTACACTGCACATGGTTGAACCGAATTGTCGGTACTTAGTGAGTAAATTGCAGACTGTTGCGGTGAAAACAGTGCTCAAAAGTGCCGCAACCATCCAGTGACTTCACCTCAGAGAGATCCCAAAAATTCAAGTAAAACGCGAATAAGCAGCACAGCTATTAGTATCCAAAACGAAACGCACACAAAAACGAAACCCAGCCTGCACCTCAAGCTCTTTCTTTACATCTCCATTTTGCTCATCCTTTAATCAGGACTCTGTAAACAGCAGCTTTGCTGGCTAAATCTTTTTGTGGTTTACCTCCAGCATTACAAACTTCAACAAAGAGAAAGTAGGCTAACCAGATGTCATTATTCAGGTCTTGGTTATTAGAATTGCCTGAGCACATGGAAAAGCCACAGATTGCTGAAACTTCGTGAGACTAAAGGCCAGCACACTAAGAAGGGTCTTTCAACAGCTGCCTGGAACTGGCATGCCATCATGAGCCGATGTAATTAACTAAGCTAACAAGAATACAGTCTAAACCAAAGATGATTACATTGTTGCTCGGATGTCTGCGTAGCTGACTAGCTCCACATGTGTGGGTTTATGAATGCAGGGGGACCACGGAGTAATAAATCCACCTGTTTTCTCACTCAGCATGTTGCGCCTAAACTGATTAAACAATGTGAATCTGACTCAACCAAACTGGGAATTGTGTTGTCCAGAGCTTTTCCTCATCTACTCCCAAGGAATAGCGAAAACAGACTGTTTATTTTTCCCAAATCCTCATCTGCTATTCTTGTCGTGTCTCTCCAAACAAGGCTTGAGCTATGGAAAGAAAACTGTCAAAACAGAAAATTTGAAGAAATGTAAATATTTTCTCCTTTTCTGGAGCCCTCCTGGAGTTGTTTGTCTCCCTCCCAAAAGGGTATAAATACGCCTAGCGTTGAGGTGTGACAAGTATCAACACTTCACCAAGGCACATGTTTGAACGCAACATAAGAACATTTATATTTATGCTAGCGGTCACCGGCTAACATCTATAATGAATTACGCTGCTAGCAATGTCACATAGGCAGACCTTGGACTGTGACATATGACTGACGAAAGTGATAAAAAAAAAGTAATAAAACAAATTACATAAACATCAGGGTAAAATGATGAATGAATAATGTGACATTTTGCACACAATTATACAGAAAATGTAGAGACTCTAGGGAGAAAGTACATTTAAAACATGTGTCATTATTTGTGTAAGTTTGTAGATATACACCATACATATGTATACATCACATATACCATACGTTTTCTAAATGGACCATGACTGGGGAATCCTAAGTCATCATTAGTCTCACTGATAAGGGTTGTTTATCTTCTCTGAGGATGTTCATGCCTGTGTAATTTTGACAAAGAATCTGCCTAACAGAGCAGCGTACACAAGACAAGTGCCTACATACAGCGACGGATTAACAACATTTCTCCTCATACATATCATTACCACGAACCGTATCTGAATTTCAATTCAGTTCAACTGGAACACCCTAAACGGCTGTGATGGGAATGATGAACAGCACTTGCTGTACCTGTTTCTTTGAGACAAAAGCTTGGCCTGCGGATCATTCAGGAGGTTTTGCATGGTTAAGCAGATATCTTTGAATTGATTGAGTTCTGCTAATGATGAATCTGGCTCACATTATCATTTCTCATTATAAAAGTTATAGGTGTACTGGAATACAAAAAGGAACTCTACAAGCAAAACACTTTATTCCATTCAGAAAATCCATTAAACCATTTAATCCTCAAAATGCATCAATAAAACAAGGTCATTCCTGACGACCATGCTGACACCTACACTTTTCAAAGCGTCAGATCTGCTCGGATAATTGTTCCGATACTTGAATACCCATAGATTACCTCCTAGTTAAGGTGATTTGAATTTTACTACTACCTTTAGTTTTACAAGGCCATAAAGACGAACTAACGAGAAACTTCTTCAATCTTCTACAATTGCCTTGATGATGTGGAAAAGACCTGGAATACATCTCAGTTTCCCACTTTTTAATGGTACATTTTAAACTGATTAAATATGTTTAATGGCAGCACCCATAACTGTATATGAATCAATGCAGAAGTAATTTAAAGCAATATGAGCACAGAAAGTGCATACGCCTTCAATGAGAGTTTTGGCATGAGTTATTTTAACTGATACAGACGTGAGCTGATAAATCTAGATTGACATAGACAAGCTATAATGAAACATCTTCATTATATGATTGGTCTTCATCTCTTTGCCTAAAACAGTAACTTACATCTTGATTGGACATGTCCCAGTAAGGTCGTTCGCCATAGGACATGACCTCCCACATGACAATGCCGTAGCTCCACACATCGCTAGCTGATGTGAATTTACGGTACTGGATGGCTTCCATTGCTGTCCACCGAACTGGGATCTTTCCCCCCTGTTTGGAAGAGCAATGAGAGTCAAAATTACACTCATAACCAGCATCTTTCTCTAAAAGCAGCAATTTCAGCAAAAAGCAGCAATTTCAATGTCATAACCGAGATAAAATGGCTTTTATTTATAGTTTTAATTTTATTGCCTTATCAAAAGTAAGCAAAACTACAAGAATCTGTAAAATATAAATTCAATAGGTTTCTAGATTTTCTTGCATGTGATATATACTTTTACCAGGATATAAATTTACTCATATCATATTTAGGTCAGACTAGCAGACCCTAGTATGAATGTTTAATAACAGTCTTAGCATATCTACCATCACAACATAGCGAAGCAGTCACCGACAGAATCTATATTTGCTCCTCTTTGATGCACAGGTTGATTTGTTTCTGACAGCACTGTGGGTTTCTAAGACAGGAACGGTGAGACAACGGCAGTTTAATTGACTCACCGTTGTTGTGTAGACAGCTTCTGGATCATCGTCAATCACTCTGGACAGGCCAAAGTCGGACACTTTACATACGAGATTGCTGTTGACGAGGATGTTTCGCGCCGCCAGATCGCGATGGACGTAGCCCATGTCAGACAGGTACCTCATCCCCGCCGCAATACCGCGCAGCATTCCCACCAGCTGTATCACAGTGAACTGCCCATCATGTTTCTGTGAAAGTGCAAACAGAGAAACACGCAAATATTCAATCCTCCTTGTGGGGGGAGTTTTTCTGGTTTTCCTGGCCCGGAAATGAGCAGTGGAATGCTAAAACACAGTGGGTGTAATAAACAGAAAAGATATTGTGTTCACTGACCAGATTGTCTAGGGTGGTTTATACGTACCCTGAGGAAGGCATCTAATGAGCCATTTTCCATGTATTCAATTATTATCATGACTGGTTTTCCTGAAAGAGCAAAGAACAGACTCTATTAAAGTAAAGTGCAGCCAGCACGCGCCGCACGAAAGCAGTAATGAGAAACAATTCTAGGACGATTCTACAACAGTGGAGATTCTTCATTAACATTTTTGGGGAGTGCATACCATCAAATAAAATAAATAACAAATAAATGAACTTCAGCCAAAAATAATATAATCCTTATTACAACTGAATTTGGAAAAGTTATCCTAAGGTGAATATTGTTATCCTAAATAAACATAGCACACTATGTTTTGTCCTATATTTGTTTGGCTTTATACAAGATTTAAACTGTTTTTAACTCTGATCTTCTGCATAGTGTAAATACATGTGGCTAATCAAATATCTAAAATATCTAAAAAGGTCTAAATAATGAATAAAAACATAACACAAAGTATATAAACCTCAAAGTTTCATGTTCTGTAGTGTTGTAGAAGGGTAGCAGAATATTTTAACATTTGGAATTTATTTATTAATTTGTTATTTACAGTTTTTAATAACTTAAAAACAAAAACCTTGGATTATGGCGACATATCCTGTTTTTATGCGTTGCTTGGTCCTAATTTTGCAAATTTACAAGATCTAAATGAAAGTCTGGCAAAAAATCTAGTTTATGAAGTGCTCACCTCTGGTGACCACGCCCTCGAGATGGACCACATTTGGATGATCAAACTGCCCCATTATACTGGCCTCACACAGGAAGTCCCGTCTTTGTTTCTCAGTGTAGCCTACTTTCAATGTTTTAATAGCCACGGACACGTCCCTCTTTCCCGGCAGCTTTAGTCGTCCGCTGCACACCTCTCCGAACTCTCCTGTGATACACACAACCACCCACAAGCTGAGTTGTAGAGATCCACACAGAGTTTAACACGGTTACCTGTATCCATGTTACCTAATGCGTATCAGTCAAGCTAGCAGCTAGCAGCAGGATTCAGCATTATATTATGCTATGCATCAGTACACAGGGGAGTGCAACCGAGAGACCAGATAATTGGATATGCTATATAGAGGACACACTAACACACTTATATGGTATGTAACTAAAAGGAATGCGGCAGCAATTTATCAATGGTGATACATTTATGTGCATCCTGGCCTTAAGAGAAGACATATTAATTATAAACCAATTCTACAGCGGCGCTATCAATAACCAGAGGCCAGAGAGATGTTCTGGCTGCTATCGAGAGTGTAAATATTTGGCTGTCATTGTGATAAATGAGAAAGGTGTGTGACTAAAGTGAGGCAGGAAAGAAGACAGGGAAAGCTCACCTGCGCCGATAACCCGTTCAATCTTAATGCAAGATGCATCTAGCTCCTTGGCAAACTGATGGACAGCCCTGTTCGGGTCCTCGTAAGTTTCAGGGTCAATGTAGGTTTTGGTGCCTGGAAATTTAACTGTAGAAGGGTAAGAGGATTACTGTTACGATTAAATATGCATGCAGCACACACACAGAGCCTGTGATGGACGGATGTGATTACCGGAGGGTAGAAACACAGAGCTACAGGCTAAAGAGCCCAGTGTGATGAAAGATAGCATGTCAAAAGGTCTCTTTCATCAAATAATAAAACCTATGCTTTTATTTTCTGCACATATTTCATGAAAGCAGTATTACATTTCTTGTTAACATTCTCAAATGGGTATGGCTGAAAGGGTATTAGCAGTATTGCATGGCAACAGCATTTGTAGCTGTCAATCAGTGTGTAACGGGTTTCATAAGCCTGAGCTATTGTTTGAATGTGTTGAAAGCTTGGTTATAATATTGAAGGTATTTTACTGCAATTCACTGTAAGGCAAAAAAATGTAATAATCTCTGTTGAAAGGACGAGCATTGCTGATCACCAGTATATGTTTTTGATGCTGGAATGCTTCATCAAGACTTTGTAACCAGCTTAACCAGCAGCCTTCTCCTGGCCAGCCAGCTTCATCCAAAGAACCAAGCTGGTTGATTGGCTTACCAGTGAACAACACAGCTATGCTGGTCCAACACAAGACAAGAAACAACCTAGCATAGGTTTTTAGCAGGGACCTAGTTGGCAATATTTTCCATTATCTTATCCATATGCAACATCAAGACTTAATATCACTTTAGGCCCAATTAATGTGTTCACGCAGTCTTACTATCTAATCAAGTCCTATAATTACATTGCTACCTGTCAACTTCAACGTTAAGCTCCATTTAATGAGATGCAAAAACTAATAGGCTACATCATGCTGTGATGAAAACGACTAAAATGGACTTTTGCTAACGAGTAATTAAATTACTAATTTGCAACAAAAGCAATGCTAAAGAACAGGGAGAGAGCATTTGCCTAATATCTCCCAGCTACTTGACTCTCGCGTTGGTCCACAGCGTAACAAGCAGACGGGCGGCATTGTGCTCCACTCATGTGCAATGGCATCTGATATTTGCCTTTTCTCGTCTGCTATAATTGTTTTGTCCATATAAGCTGTCAGTACATCTCACAGAATGTGTTTATCACTGCTACCCGCACAACCTGCAAATTGGGCTTACAAGGCAGGTGCACACCTTATCTGCCTTTTGTCAACCCAGCTAGAATCTTGTGGTTTTGTGTTGCAGAGTAGGTTCCCTTTTATAAGCTTTGACAGATGCTATTTGTAGCTTTCGGTGCTGTTTCTGGCAGAGTTTTGCCACAGCGGGGATATGGCACGTCAAAACCAATGCTTGCCATAACATGTGGGCAAGCAAGCTAGTGAGGTTGAGCTGCCCCTGTACATGCAAGCTGTGTCACCTTGAACCTTTGTTTCCAAATCAGCAGTTTGCCTACAGCACTGATCATTAGCACAGCAAGTGTAGGAAGGCCATCACTTGCTTTATCTCTAGGGGCTTCATTAGGGACTGCTGAGAGAAAACATCTTATTGGCCTAGAGCCTTGGCTGCAGAGGTTTAGAATTTGAAGAAGTCAAAAACCTAGAGGAATGTCTTAAAGCTGAGAGGTCTGTGGGCTCTCTTTAGATCTGGAGAGAGGGGATGTGTCTGGCCTGTTTTTATAGGGGTTGTGATCTGGCTTCTCGCCATAGACAATTCCAGATCTAGTTTAGAGGGGATTCATACCTCTCTCTTTCCTCTTAGCCCCCTTTATTTAAATTGTATAATAGTCTGGGACATAAGCTGTAGCTGTATGCAGTCATTGGTTCAAAAACACTGCATAGGGAACCATGTTGTAGCAGTTAAGCTGGGCTGGAGTTCTATCATCTTCAATTTCATTTCCTGGGCAAGACTTTAACACGTGACCTCTTCTTCTCAAAGCAAAAAGTAGAACTCCAAACTAACGCATTTTACACTGTATTTGGGGGCTTTATTCATTTTGCAGTCACTTTTATTTACTAAAATCTACATGTATGTGGATTCAAGGAAAATATTTGAGACGTTTCCTTGAGACTGTAGTCTACTGGAGAGCGTACAGCTGGTGGTTAATCTGAACATGGTCATAGTGATGTGTCATAGTATAGCATGCCTGCTCCTACAGCACCTTACTGTAGAGTTCAGCTCCAGCTCTGCTCTAACACATCTGCCTGTCATTTTCAAGTGTGAACCCAAAGACCCTGATTAGCTGGTTCAGGTGTTTGATTAGAGTTGGAACTAAACTCCACGGGACGGTAGATCTCCAGGAGCTTTGACTGAGCACCACTGATGTGTATGTGTATAATGAGCTGATGAAAGCTGGCACTCACATTGAAAGTAGAGCTCCTCGTCTCCTTCCTGATCAGCCTTACTGTAGCCACAGTGTCTACACAGGAAACAAAGAGAACCTAATTAATAACATGCAGTGACCAGAAGAATGATTTTATACATCACAGGTCTGTGGAAGGCAATGCGTCTCTGCTGAACTTCAATCTAAAGAAATGGCAAGAAAAGAGATTTTATCGTAATTCTTATTTTCATGGAACATCAGTTTTCTGTTCCATGCCTCAATCTGCTCTTTGCAATGAGCTTTGAAATCAATCAGTTGATTAAAGCTAAATATTTGTGTTGGCTTATTGGCCTTTAGAAAGACTTAAAAGTCAACTTCAAGAATACATGATCTACCTTTTGCCTACAGCTGGAAATAATCCTTCCATTTKAATATTACGAAWAACTCAGTATTTAATTACTGACATGGTATACCAAAGCATTCAGCGTTGATGGACATGCAGTGGAGCGATGTGCGAATCTGTGACCAAGATTTCAGGTGAATAAATTTACTCCGGTAGTATGACAAACAACATGAGTGAATTTTTCAGATGGGAAAACACTGCAATTTTTTGTTTATCCAGGCATTGCATTAAACCCTTTTCTTGATCAGCATTTTTGTCTTGTTTTTTTAGAAGTATCAAGGTGACACCAAAACTGTGTAAAACTGTCCTTTAATTTGTAAAATAATCTAGGGACTAATAACAAGGCATAAGATCATTTTCTGAGT
>JAZGTJ010005401.1:9568-27637 GCA_036877575.1 Botia almorhae | reverse complement strand
TGAGGCTACAATATCCATAAATAAATGTTCACAAATACCCATGAAAGTAAAACTGAAAACTGAAACACACAGTAAACTTAACATGGGCTTAAAAAGGCTAAAGGGTGCCACTTGTTGGTAAAAAAAAAGTAGCCTAATACAAGATAAACGCAAAATATCCATTTGTATAAATAAAATAGGCTGCATTGTTTAGCCTACACAAATATATTCATAAAACGAACACAGGAACCTAAATCAGATACAGTAAGCCTAACTTGGGCTTAAAAGGGCTATAAGGTGCCGTTGGTGGCCTAAAACAGAAGAATAGCCTACTTATGTTTAGCTTTCCTCGCGTGTAGAAATAATATTGAATCAACCGTCCCTGGGTTGAGACGGTTTCTTCTCGCCTCTATGACACGACCTGCGGAGCTGAATGTGCGCTCACTGGCTGCACTTGATGCTGGAACGCATTGTATTTCATAGAAAATTGTGTCTAGTACTATATAAATTACAAAGGTTTAATTGGCATCTTTATTTCAAACGACCCGACCGACCGCGACCCGAATATCATTAAAAATATTTTTGGATGACTCGTAACCGCGGGTGGCCGGGGCACCCGCTCATTTTGGATCAACCCGCGCATCACTGATACACACACAGTCATCGCCAAAAATATCGGCACCGCTGCAATTCTGTCAGAAAAATGCAACACTTCTCTCAAAAAATTATTCCAATTGCAAATGTTTTGGTATTTACATGCTTACTGTTTTTGTTTACACTGGAACAACACAAAAAACAGGGAAGAAAAGTCTTAATTAAAAAATTCAAATTACAACATTAGTATTGTGTTAATTGGTATGAGCTTGTTCTTTGCAATACTTCTGAAAAAAAAGCGTCTGAAAACGCTTCATTTTTTGGTTTTGACCAGATTTTTTGCAAATGCTTTAAATGACAATGTTTACTGACAACGTTTCTCAGAAATTTCAAATAGTATATAATATATATATTATAATATATATAAGCTACTATCCTATATCAGTGCTAAGGTCTTAGGTATTCCAACACAGTGTAAGAAGCCCGTTTTTTTAATATTAAAAGAAGCAGAATTAGAGGTAGTGGCGGTGTGTTAGTTGATAAGTTAAGGAAGTGAAGACAAAATAGTTGAGTTTTTAGTCGTTTCTTGAAAACAGCTAGTGACTTAGCCACTCTGATCATTAAGAACGGCTGATCATAGTTCATTCCACCAACCGGGCATAGTGAAAGTAAGAGTCCGGGAAAGTGATTTAATCCCTCTTTGGGATGGAACCACAAGGCGACGTTCATTAGCTGAACGCAAGTTTCTGGAGGGCACATAAATGAAAAGGGATGCAATGGTAGGAGACCCAGGAGAACACAAAGGCATAAAAAGCAAGACTGGAGTTTGCCAAAACTTATGTTAAAAACATAAAACCACAATTCTTCTGGGAAAACGTACTATGGACAGATGAGACAAAAACAGAGCTGTTTACAGAAAAATAAATGAGGCCTTCAAAGAAAAGAACACAGTCCCTACAGTCAAACATGGTGGAGTTTAAAAGATGTTTTGGGGTTGCTTTGCTACTTCTGGCACTGGATGCCTTGACTGTGTGAATGGTATCATGAAATCTGATGATTAGCAAAGAATTTTGGGGCGCAACAAGCAGGACAATGACCCGAAACACTTTAAAAAGCACTCAAAAATGGTTACAAACAAAGTGCTGGAGAGTTCTGAAACAGCAATAAGTCCAGATCTGAATCTCATAGAACACCTGTGGACAAATCTCAAAACAGCAGTTGGGAGAAGACATCCTTCAAATCTAAAATACCTGGAGCAGTTTGCAAAGAAGAGTGGTCCAAAATTCCAGTAGAGGTGTAAGAAACTCATTCATGATTACAGGAAGCGATTGATTTCAGTTATTTTTTCCAAAGGGTGTGTAACCTAGCATTATAGTTAAGGGTGCCAATCATTTTGTCCAGGGCATTTTTTAGGTTCTGTGTGAAATTGTATCAGATTTGACTTATCTTCAGTTTTTTTTTTGTGTTGTTCCAATGCAAACAAAAGAAATAAATGTGAGTACCAAAACATTTGCAACTATTTTCTGAGAGAAGGGTTGCACAGAATTGCAAGGGTGCAAATATTTTGGCCATGACTGTATAAAGCTCTGGAAAAAATTAAGAGACCACTGCAAAATGATCAATTTCTGAAAAGAAAAAAGAGAGCGATTTCAAATCTGAAATAAATTCTTTTTATTTTGACAGTTTTAATGATTTAAAGAGAGAGATCAGTCCCCCTAATCTGAAATGTTTGGGTGTAGAAAGTGTGTAGAAAGAAACGTTTACTGGTCACTGGGACCAAACCAAATTACTGTTTGAAAAAATAGATATAAATAATTAAAATGATTAATTCTTTTAGTCATTTATTACAATTTAACAAAGTTCTGCATTTTTTTATTACAATTTAACAAAGTTCTGTAATTTTTTGCAGTTCTGACCAAAAAGCACACACATAAGAATGTACAAAATGACTCTTTACTACACTAGGCGTTACAGGTACTGCACTCCGGTGGATTAGATCTTACCTCTCTGACAGGTCGTCAGGGTGTCTTGGAGGGGAGAGGTGTCCAACCTGCAACATCCAGACACTGGGGTGCCCCAGGGCTCAGTTTTTGGACAACTTCTCTTCTCCATCTACATGGCGTCTCTAGGATCATTCATTCACAAACATGGCTTTTCCTATCATTGCTATGCTGATGACACCCAGCTCTACCTCTCTTTCCACCCTGATGATCTCACGGTACCGACTCGCATCTCAGCCTGCCTGACGGACATATCATGTTAGATGAAGGATTTTTTGATAGAGAAAATCTATTTGACCTGAACAAATATTTTATGCACATGAAATGATCAGATTAACTAAATAATCAGTTCTGCATCCTGTTTCCTACCTTAATTCATTTTCCGAATTTGAAACAATTTTAGAATAAATACATTTTAATTATGATATAATTTAAACGTGACCTATCATTTAACCCTGCAAAGAGTATACACACACATCTTGGATGTCTCAGTGGTGTGTGGTGCATGTAATCAGACATCACGTGGGGCTGTACCGGTGGTTTACTAAGCTGTAAGAGATCATAGACACAGGCTACAGTGGTAGATCTGACTTTAAGTACAACCCCCACACATAGTTTGCCTCAAAGAAGGTGCAAAACATGCATGTTTTGAATGGTTTTATTTTCACTGTGCTATCAATTCTAAAATTACAGCAAAAAAACAGAATGAAGGATGGGCCTCTACACAGACACACTGCTTAATAAAGAGCCAGAGAATATGAGATGGTGTATAAATGCAGCAGCTGTGTTTAGCTGTCTCCTGCCTCTGACGTCTTCTCTTTGACCTTCACTGAGGACTTCCTTGACACCTTAGACTTATCCTTCCCAGAATCCTTTTCTCTTAGTGCCTCCTTGTCCTTTTCTGGTTCTTTTGACTCTTTTTTGGCCCCCTTCATTGACTCTTTTTTAGACTCCTTTGAAGACTCTTTCAGATCTTTGGATGACACCTTTGACTCTTTCTCTTTGTTACTCTCTTTCGTGGAGTCTCTTCCTGACTCTTTCTCTGTCTTCACTTTCGAAGTTTCTTTAGCTGACTCTGTTGTGGATAAAACATACATTTTTGCATAAGTATTCAGAAGAATACAACAATGTCCATTGTTTTGTTCCAAAACATACTGAACACTCTTCATGCACAGTCGGTTCTAAAAGGTATAATTATGCTCCCTTTATGCTCCTCTTTTTCAGGCCAATTCTAAGGCAGCATCACATGAATTTCTGACGAATAAAGTAATCCCACAATGCATTTTGATAAGATCAGGGATAAAACAATTAAAAGTACACCATCTTATATTGAAGAATTGATAAAAATAGCTCCATCTTTGTATCAAAATTAAGATTGTGCATGCTTTTCATGTAATTACCGCATTGAGCGTTAGCTGTAACTGATGTCATTCCATGTTTTGGAATCAAGGGTGGCAACACACCAGAGAAAGCTATGACTAAAGGTTTGGTGGATAGGAACAGGTAAGGTGTTTTTTTTCAAGGTCGAAAAGCTAGGTCATGTTTAAATTAAGTGAGAATACAACTTTCCTGTCTGAAATTTTTATTGGTCAGTAGATGTTTACCTTAGAAGGTAACTGCCAAAGTAGACAGCAGGTTTGCAAGTGAGCTGTGAACACTGACTGCATTCAGTGTTTGTGTAGTGAGGTGTGCATAGGAGAATATCTACCCACAATTCATCAGGTGATGTAGGTTATCCGTGTTTAAAGATCAAACAGCATTCATGTGTAGTGGTGATGTTTTGTTCTCTTTTTTGATATGCTCTGTGCAGTCACATCACAAAGTCCCGTCTATAAGAAAAAGTGTGCAGTTGTCTGTCTGTAAGAGGACATCTGAAGTCAGTCTGTGCTACCAAACAACTCCTGAGGGAAAACTCGTAGGCATAGGAAGTGGCTGTTCTGGTGTTACATCAGGACTCTTGGGACACCTCTCAATCCAATTAGATTGGAGAACTGGACGTAACTCATTGTACAGTATGTGATTTCCCAAAATTTCCACACACACACAGAATATCTATGATATTGCTGTACAGCACACGGTATGTGTTGCATGTGCTTCTACGCAAGACTAGTTTGTGTTTATATTCTTTATTACTTTATTCTTTATTATATTCTTATGTGCAAATGTTAAAACATGCAAATAAGGTCTGGTCAATTTTGGCCTCACTGGGCGTGGCCTTTGTAAAGTTAAAAGTGACCACCAACAGTCACTTGTTTCTCTTCCATTGCGCTTCCACTCACTTTTCAATCTTCTTTACTCTTCCTTCGTGGATCTTTGCCCAGGCACCCCTCCCCCATGGCAAGAGAGGCAGCTTCTGGTTCAATCCCTTTGAGACAGACTCTAGACTTCACTTCAGCTAACTTTGTTGATTTCCGAAACAGCATCTCTCTGTCTCCTTGCTTTCTTTGCGTTATGTGTTTAATGTGTGTTTACATCTAGTTATATGTTATTTGTTTCCTTTGTAGTGTAGTTTAATAAATACCCATATGTATTAACGCTTGATTGTGTTCATGCTACATACTCTAAAGTTCTGTTAAAGCAGAGAAGCGTTGTTTTTCAAGACCAGGGAAATAACAATTCTTAGATTCAATGAGATTGCATATGTACTCGCTGGATGAATCCATAAGCTGATTATTACCATCATACCTGCTGATCAGATACTACAAAATATGTATATTTAATGATGATTAATTATACGTTGATTTTACTGAATCAACTATTGCCTGAATAAAATAGTGTTCTAAATACATTTTTGGGTTTGACCCCATTTTCTGCTTGCAGCTTTATTTATAAATAGTTTTACTTATAAAGATGAGAAGAGAGGCCAGAGGATGTGGCTGATCAAATATTCAACTAGAATAACTACACAGACTTACAGTTTTAACACTCTTGAGATAGGATTTATTTGTCAACTATAAAAGAAAGAAGCAAGTAAAATGTTATAACTATAAAATATTTTTTGTACTGGACTGTTAACTAGTAAAAAGGGCAACTGAGCAGTGGAGAGAAAAAAAGCGAACTTAAATATTTGCTTACCAAAAGGTGAATATAACCCTTAGTGGCCAGTATTCTGTATAAAAACTTTTTGAAAGCTGAGAGTGATTAAAGCACTCATCTAAAAAGTAGAATCCATCCAAATAAAACTGTAATTTTCTAGTGACAGAACGTCATATGTTGGCACCATTATATTTTTGTCTATGACAATAACTTTAAACATTTAAGCACGTGTTTTTTTAAGACCATGAGAACCATTTAAGTGTTTCTAAACTTTTGACTGGTACTGTGTATTGGGACACCTGAATGACTTTCTTTTGGGGGGCAGGTTAACCCAATGAAAACTTGAAAGTGGCTGAGCATTATTAACATACAGTACATTCATAATCCTGTGATGCAGACCCAAAAGCAGATGATACTGACACCAGAGCAAATACCTGCCATGGGTAATACACGCATACTCTATTAGGACATACTGTAATACACATTACATTTACATTTAGGCATTTGGCAGACGCTTTTATCCAAAGCGACTTACATTGCATTATACTACACATCGATCACTATACATTGAGAATGTGCAATCCCTGGGATCGAACCCATGACCTTGGTGTTGTTAACGCCATGCTCTAACCACTGAGCTACAGGAAAACATTACCACTCACACACGACATTAAGAGTGTGTAAAGATAACTAGCTGGTTAGTTTATGGACACACTTTACTTTAAAGTCTCATACCTACACTGCAAGAGCAGAAAAATGTCACTAATCAACTATTCACCTGTAATACTGTATGTTTTAATATCAAGCTAATATTGTTTTCTACAACTACTTCTAACCCATACAGTAAACCTTTAAAACTGCACTTTTTGATAGATATTACACTATATTTATTATGGTGTTTTCCTTGTGAGGACCAATGGCTGGTTTTCATAGTGTTGCTGAGTTTAGGTTTTACTATCCTTGGGGGACAGTCCCCAGTTATCTAAGTAACCCTTGTTTCCTGGAAGGAAAGAATGGATTGATCTATGGGGTCTCGCTTAAGAGCCCCATCACCTTTGAGTAGTAGAAAAATGCACCAATAAACATTGGCCTGGGAGGAAAAGGCCAATGAGCATTGGGCAAAGGAGTTGCAGGCCGAGTCATGCCTACACGGAATCGGGTATATAAAGCCGACCGCAGCTCGTTTTTATTCAGGTTTGTGCTGAGGAGCTGAGATGTGTCCAGACCAATCAGCAGTAAATCAGACTTGCGGCAGGCGGGACATAACGTCTGCATTCCCTTCTTCAGGGAACAAGGGTTGCATACGTAACCAAGACGTTCCCTTTCAGTCAGTCACGTTTGACACTGTCAACATACTGACGTATGGGGTCCCTATGGAAAGTGTCACAAGCTGACCCACATTAGCATGGCGTGACTTCGTGTGACAGTTTCCCTGCCTCCATAAACTACCCAGCACAGGAAGACCATCACGTCCCAACAGGGTGTAGACCCTGGATGCAGAGAGGTTGCAGCAATTGTTCCTGCCCCCCCCCAGGAGAGGGCACTTGGTGGCACCTTCCTCTCTGGGAATAACCGCAAGAAAGCACTGGGGGAAAGCACCCCATTCCAAAGAAAAGGTGCTGTGGAGGTTACGGCCTGCTAAAGGAGAACATTTGGAGATGAGGTATAGACTGACTAGGCAGTACTGCCTATGAGAAAGGTCTCTGTGCAGGTCCTACCTACTAGGACGGCACCACTGCCAACAGAAAATGGGACGTAACAAAGAAAAGGCTGGGTCTGCCTTGCAGGTTCACCAAATGGTCCTTGAAAGGCATGGTGAGAACTTTGCCATGTTGCCAGACCTGGGTCTCAGGATAATGTGAGAGTAGGGAGGTCTGACAATGCCTTCCAGTCCCCAACCCTCCTAATGGAGGAGAGCACGTTCAGGAGCGCTGTCTTAAGAAACAAACTGTTCTGCTCGACCAACTCAAACGGCTCGAAAAGGGCTCCTTGTAGCACAGAAAGGACTACGGAAAGGTCTCAAGAGGAAAAGAGGGGTGGCCTTAGGTGGTTAAGTCTCCAGGTGCAGTAACCACACTTGTTTATTCTCACAAGAACAAACAAGTATGACCATATTAGCCCAGTTTTGTCAACACTGCAAACACAACTTGATAATACCCAGAATTTCAAAATTAAGTGCGGGTGGTAGATCCTTTTCGTATTTGGCAGCCCAAACCATCACTGATCCACCCCTGTGCTTCACTCTGGGCATGCAACAGTCTGGGTGGTACGCTTCTTTGGGGTTTCTCCACACCGTAACTCTCCCGGATGTGGGAAAGACAGTAAAGGTGGACTCATCAGAGAACAATACATGTTTCACATTGTCCACAGCCCAAGATTTTCGCTGCTGGCACCATCACGAGTGACCAAAGGTTTGGCTATAGCAGTCCGGCCATGTACATTGACCCTGTGGAGCTCCCGACAGACAGTTTTGGTGGAAACAGGAGAGTTGAGGTGCACATTTAATTCTGCAGTGAGTTGGGCAGCTGTGGTTTTATGTTTTTTGGATACAATCCGGGTTAGCACCCGGACATCCCTTTTAGACAGCTTCCTCCTGCATCCACAGTTACTCCTGTAGTCCTATGGATTTATTACTCAAATCCCTTAAGCGATTATTAGGCTGCATTAATTAGGTAAACCGGAACTGGGGACACTACCCATAAGAACAGATGTATTGGCTCCACACTAAATCTGTCTGTCTTTCATTTCCCCAAGGTCTTGTAGTCAGCTGGATCTGAACTTTGAGGCCAGATGATGGGGGATAAGACGGTACGACCCATGAGATAGATCATGGAATTTGATGAACTTCATTAGTAAACTTACCATTATTCTACATACCTACCTCCAGCCTAGGTAGTGCTAGGTAGCACTTTTGGCAGCACAAAGGGGACACGATATAAGGCAAGTGGTTTTAATGCTGTGGCTGATCAAGTGTATACTTGAAGTGCAATCTATGTTTGAAGAAAATCTGGCCAAAACAAAGGTGTGTTTTTAAGTTTGTTTTGGTGAATTGATATTTTCAGGAATACTTTGTACTTCCATTGGTCCAAGATGATGACATAATAGTGTGACCTGGGGGTCTATCTAATTTACCTTTAATGCAAAGGTTTAAATTTTTTGTACCTTATGCATTAAACTTTGGAAGAGTAATCGTTTATGCTATACAGTATTTAAAAATTATGCCTCCAGTCATGGACTTGCTGTAGATTGATGTGATACTTTTTCTAAACTTGACTTCATAACTTAACTTGAATATTATAGCCTTTTTGGGCTCTTTTAACCTGAACATATGAGCTAGCACCTACCAAGTAATGCACTAGCATTAATGTAGTGTATTCTGCACATACAGTCAACTTTTTTCTAATAGAGGCAACATGGAAATGTATCTAATTTCCATCAATCAATATTTAAGCTGGAACAATTTTTCAGTATAATAAAGAACACTAACTACACGTATATGTGGTGGCTGGTGTTTCTCTGGAAACAAAATAGAAAGAACGCCATTTGTTGTTCACCAGCACCCACTTCACAAATGTGACAAAATCCTTATTTGGACCATGTGCTGGAAGGCGTGCCTTGGACCGCTTGCTCAGGCTGGTGTGGTAAAAGGCACAGAACAAGTTGTGTTGTTAGTGTGTTTGGCACGCCAGACTGATAAAAATCCAGTCTCACTGCTCCAGTCAGATACTGCTAGGGAGGTCTGCTGGGAGGTCCATGGATGAAAAATGAAAGGAAATAAAGGAAAAACCCCACAAAAACTGTTACCAGTCCTGTCTTCTGTCACAATGATTAGGAAATACACAGAGATGATAAATAAATCACGAAGGAATACTGGAAACACACACCTCAACAATGACTTAAGACAGGACAATAAACTAAGGAAGACGGAGTATAAATAGACATAAACTAAGGAGCTAACTAGACAAGACACAGGTGAACATAAATGGGAAACCAGAAAAATGGAGGAGGGGCTAATTAACTTAAAAAAAGAACTGATACTAAATAATAAACTCAACACCATGAAACATGATGACAGGACATACATGTGACAGTATGGGCATGTGAGAGTTTAAAATTCCGAACTTTGAGCGATTCGTAAATCAAATAATTCAAAGGTATTCCTTCATAGCATGATATGATGATGTGAAAGTTTGTAAGCCTTTAGTAAAAAACATGGATTGATTACTGACCAATTCACAAACAATTCTGTTTGTTTGACAAACATTGGTTAGTGTGAATATTCAATCTTCAGAAGAATGTTGTTGCTGAGTAACTGAACCTCAGGGCTCAAACTAAATATATTATTATCAAACAGATTATATTATAAGGTCCTGATGATGCAGCTTTTCAGAAGCAGACCAAAATCAAATTGACCTGAAGGAGTTTTTACCTAAATACCCACTTACAGGTCTGACCAGTCGCTTCAGAGACTCTGGCTTAAAAAGTTTTACCAAAATTTTACTTTTTCTAAATGTTTGTTCTTTTTGGTACTCCTTTTTTACATTTAGTCATTTAGCTGACGCTTTTATCCAAAGCGACTTACAAATGAGGATAAGGAAGCAACTTCAAATACAATAAGAGGCAACAGTGAATAAGTGCTATAGACAGGTCTCAGATATTTCAACACAGTATAAGGAAATTTTTTTTTTTTTTTAAAGTAAAAGTTTTTTTAAAAACCTGATTTAGATAACTGGGCTAACACAGAAATTTTGAAAGTTAGAGAGAGTATATGTGTTTGGATAAAGCCCGGAACACACCAGCCCAGTTTTTAAGGGTTGTCCTACTTAATTTTTTCAGTGTGTTCCACACCGTCAGCTGAAGTTGGTCCCTGGCGGCTTTTTTAGATGATGTTAAATGACAGCTTGTTGGTGAGTCAGATCATTCTGCTTGGCTGTTTGGCTAAGCAAACCAGAGCATGAGGAGAGAAATGAAAGTGATAAAGCAAGCAAACAACAAAGTCAAGAGGGAACACAGAAGACTCTTTTGTTTTTTTGCATTTCTTATTCCTATCTGCAAATATTTTATAAAGATATGACTGTCTGAAATGAGACAAGTGAATCAGTCTCTGATGAGCGAGATTCTGTGTTCCATTTTTGGTCTAAAGGTTGTAAATAGGCATTATAAATAGGCCGACCCATGATAATGTCCTGAGGAGCCACAAACATAAAAGAAGATAAATATTGCATCTTTACAAATTGTTGAAAAATGAACTTTGAAGCACCACAGGCATACAGCTGTGTGATCAATTCTCCAATTATTTATTTTAAAACTATTTTTTGTATGTTTTTCTGTTCACTTTGTATATAATCAATCTTTTTGCACCCTTAATAAACACCACTCCACTCATGTACTATTGTGGCTGAGCCATTCTTAAAATTTTAAGAGCCAGGCTCTTCTCACACGCTATATTTTAAATCTCTTGAAGTTATTTGATCATTTATGTGACAGATTATCAGTGAATAACCAGTTAAATTTCAATCTGTTTTTCACACAAAGCTATCTTATGGCTTTAAAAGATTTGGATTTCTTTTTAGTGGTGCTTGAGCGCTTCAATGTTCTATTAAACATCTGCCTTATGTGTTATGGAAGAAACAGAGCCGTACAAGTTTTGAATTAGTTGAGGCAGAATAAATGACAGAATTTTCATTTTTGGGAAAAACTGTTCCTTTAACATGCAGTCTTGAATGAAAGGGACACCTTTTCCTCTGTACAGACACAGACTGTTTTTAGGAGGTTTGGCTGGTACCGACATTCTAACAGAGCTGACAGCAGCGTGTCCGGATTACCTTATGTGATTTGAATGTGTTTTTCAGAACTGAGCATTGAGGATTTGTGATGTGCTGCACTGCTGTATGCCCTACCTGTTTTGCTCTTGACTCTTTTGAATTGCTGTTTCTTTTTAATGTACTTGACTGAATCCTGCAGGGCTGGTTCCTCCTCCTGCTCCACTATCGGCTCAGGCATGGACTCACATTCAGCTGCAGGACAACACAGACACACTGAGTTACTGGTTAGTAAAAAAAAAACACTCAGCACTGTTTTTAAACAAAGCAGTCATGTGATATTCAACTATTTATTAATCATTGTGGAGAAATCATTGTTATGCTATACACTGCATCAGTGGTACAGACTTGCCTCCATCCAAAATCCGATTACACAGAATAATATATATGTTTGTGCTTAAAATCATATTTATAACACATTTATAACATGGAGATTTGTCTATGGGACCTTTACACCCTGTAGACATTTAAAAATTCAACTTTTCTACAACAAATTAACATTCTCACACAGTGAACGTTACAAAATTACTGGAGAATTCTGTCATTTTTTCTGAAAGTCATTAAACTTTTTAAGTTTTATTTTCACAAGCTTATCTCAAATGGTGTATTTTAATATAATTCTGTTGTGGAAATGACATTGTCGTGATCATTTCCCATTATTTTTCCAGTCCTTTCTTAAATGACTGGCCAACTCCATTGTCTAGCTATTGATAATTTATAGCTTGCATTTTGTCCTAAACACACAATTAAAAAATAAAACTTGAAAAATTGTTTGTTGTTAAGTGCAAGGTCAAATGTTTCCTAGACATTTTTGGTAATTCTAAGGATGTGTAATTGTGTAACATTAAACTGTTGCATTGTCATGTTATTAATTTACATATTAAACATTAGAACAGTTTTATAATAGAACAATAGTTATCAGCATTGTGTTGTATCTAAACACATCAGACATACAAAAAGAGACAAAAAAGGGATTGCACAATGATTCTCAAACTACTCTTACTTGAGAAATCTAAATGAAACATTATTTGAGAGACAGGTACACAGGGAGCGTGATAAAATAGGCAGACCAAAAAGAATATATGGGGGAGTGTCTGGATTTTTACTTTAAGCTTGGAGATGTTCTTCATCAGGAAAAAAAAATAAGTGGGATTCACTAAGATTAGTCACATAGCTGGGCAACTGAGAGGACGAGAACATCTTTACTGATTTATTATCCCTTTGTCTTCTTTAATTATTACTTTCATAAGCCACATAAATGTATTAACAATAATGCATTAAAAGTGCTTAAGCACTTAGGCTGGCCTGCAAATAATGTTAATGTTAATTGTTGGGTGAATTATCACTTTAATACAATCCAATTAATTACGATTTACGTGTTAAGAAAATGGTTTGATTCTAATGTTAATCTGATAACTTTATGATTTCTTCTTTCATGCCTGTATAAGCAGAATGAGACTTATCTTCATAACAGAAACGTTTTTCTGAATGGAAGATTAAGCTTTGATCTACCTAAAATCCTTTGTCTTCTGTAAATTCTCTTAACTGAAGTTTTTGTCTATACCCAAAGTGTTCAAACTGGAGTGAGTGAGAGATAGACAAAGACAGAGAGGGGAGAGAGAGAGAGAAAGGAAGAGAAATGTTAGGGAGGACCAGGAGTCTGATAACAGAGACTATAGAGTTAATCATTCACACATTCCCCAAAGATTTACAGTGTTTATACTGTCTGTAATGCCCCTGCACAGCACTATAATAACAGCTGTATGAAACATGAATATAGTAAACAGAGACTGCATATCTATTACCAAATACATAAATACTTCAAATACTTCTCCATAAAAAAAACTCACCACCAGGATTATATACTGTTGTGTGTGGTTGCCAAATATTTGCTATGCAGTTGTTAAGGTGTTCTTTATGGTTGGTAATGTGTTGCTTTGTGATTGCTTAGGTATTGTAGGTGGTTTCAATATATTGTTAGGTGGCTGCTAGTGTCCTGAGTGTTCACTATTATTGTTAACCCTAAGTATTAGTGTTACGATCGGACCGGTTGTGTTTGTGATAATAACCAAAGACGAGAACATGGAACGAAAGTGAACGATATTTAATGAAAAAATGAAAACATGAATAAACACAAACAACAACCGTACAACAAAAAGGGCGACAACATGTGCAAACAGCAGTGAACAAAAAGACAAACCACAACAATTAACATATAATCCACAAGTCCAAGGCAGAGGTATCCAAATCGCAAACCGAAAGAGTAATCCAAAACGAGAGCATAAATCCAAGAACAAAGCAAGACACGAATGAGGAACCACGAACGAACACTAGAAAACCAAAAACTCCAAACAATAACCCACCCCCACTTACAAAAACCAAAGTCATAATAAAAGTCCGTTCTCCTCGCTCACCGCAGGAGCCCGGCTTCATTACAATTAGCAATAGGAAGTGTTATTACTTTGTATTTTTTTGTGCGCACACACACACACACCTGATGCAGAAAGCCTTCAAGATGGAATTTTAGCAAGTACTGGAAACACAAACACATGTTTACAACTGACTGCAAAAATAAAAGCAGAAAGTTGTTTAATGAATTGCTGAACAGGAGACAAAGTGGACAAAAGAAATCCTGTACAGAAGCGTCCAAGACTAGTCAACTGAAACCCCATCACTTAAGGCAGAAATTGTATGTTGTCTACATACAATTTGAGTTTAAATGTTTATTCGGATTAAAATGTTTAGTTATTATGAAAATGTTATTAAATGCTTGGGCAGATAACAATGTAATTTTTAATGCCTGTCATTTAAATGTCAGTCACGCTGGTGAAAGGTTTTTTTTTCTGCTCTTCTTTTTATTGTCATGTCTCAATCAATATCAGCCTTAAAAGTTTTAGAAATTAGTATAAGCCTAATTTGACAACGCACACACTGAGAAGTTTCTGACCTTGCAGTATGACAGTTGTAGGGACAATGGTTTCTGAGCAGAGAGAGAGACGACCACCCTTGCCCAAGCGGTCACAGAGCAGAGTGATGTGTTTTTTCAGCCGTGCTGTGTCTTTGGGCATGTTCAGGGGACCTGTGCTGAGACTGGTGGCCTGATCCTTCAGGCTTCGTGATAAACATGTTTTTAAGAGATGCGACACAGCTGCATCCACGCTCTCCTCCCAACCCTAAAAAACACAAAAAATATTACATGAGCCTCATTTTTCAGATTTGTTTAAGAATGTCCAAAAACGATCTGCTTTAACTTCTTAAATGTAGCCACCCTAGATTACAGCTCTACACACTCTTTGTAATAGACTCTTTGTAATATTATTATTTGCTAATAATGGGATGCTCCATAAACCGTGTTGAAGTTCCTATTTGTGAAGGCTGCATATATGATCTTAACAGCTAAAGCTGCAGTCGTCCTGCCAGACTTCAAACCCTGAGGTTTGAAAGTCTAAATTCCTGTCACAAATTCCCTCCCTTGCGACGGGGCTATAGGCCATGAGGTTGTAGAAACAGATCTGGTCCACAGTTCTGTGCATCTGCTAGGAATGTTTGGGCACGTCTTACGCCCATGCATGTATTGCATATCAGATGTGGACCTCTTGCTAAGATCATAAACTCACATACAGCTGGGAATTAACAAAATACCCTTAATCTCATTCAGGGAGATCCTGGATGCAGCCACTACGTATCGTGAGGTAAATCCCACAATTATATGAGAGGCACATGGTCATTGGCCTCGACAAGTAACCAGAGTAGGAAACCACTATTGGTAGTGTGCTGCATTACTAAAAGCAAAGAAGAAATATTTAAAAAAACACAAAAAATCCTGTAAACAATTGAATTGAACCTGCTGAATACAGTAGGTGTAGATAAGGTGCTAAGAACAAGTCTTCACTGGGATCAGGAATTCCTTTTAATGGTGTAACAGCAAAGCTGTGATTGGTCTGCCTTTCTGCAACACGTAACAGTGTCACTGGTACTTTCATGGTCATTTCCAATCCAACAAATGTCTGTGCCTTTGTTACTACTGTCTGTAGTAAAAATGCACCTAAACTGTTTGCTGTCATGAACAAGATTCTTCTTGATACTTCTTCAGGTAGAAGGATCGCTGTGTGAGTCAAGCATTGTTGAACTGCATCATCATGGATCCAGGATAATGTGGTTGGGTGCTGATCTGTTTCATGTTTTTTTTTAAAAGACTTTTGAAGTTCAATAAAAATGTCCTGATTTATCTAAATCTGCCTATTTATTTGTTGAATTTATGTTTGTTTTCCAAAGGGTTGTACTTAGCATCTGATTATCTCTGAGAAATAATTTTAAATTACCCACCCAATCACTATTGTCCGTGCAGACTTTTTTAAACTCGGCATCTAAATTTAATAAAATTTAATTTAATTGACTAAAATAAAAAATAATTTTGTGTGGCTATAATGATAGATTAATCCAGTTTTTTTTCCATGTCTGAGCCACAAACACTACCTCTACCATCCGCTTAATTGTTCTAGCCACGTCACCAACATTTTTAAAAATCAAACTTGTGAAACTTGTTGCATTAATTGTAAATAAGGTTTTGCCCTCCTGATTGAAAAGCTACTCCAGTGACCAGTGCTCTTTATACAATACAGTGTGAGGTTTTTAGGGGACTAACTTCAAGTTAGTGATGCAATATTCTAGAAATACCAGATTTGGAACAACCAATTTTCCTTGCTGTGGCTGAAAGGGTCATCCCTTTGGCCTTCATCTGGACAACCTGCTATCTGAGGGTTTTAGTGACTTTAGAATACCTCACGTTCTTGCAAATTAGTGAAAAGTGGAAAGTTAGGCTGCCAGTTAAGGTCATGTCCACACTAGTATGTTTTTGTTTAAAGTGTGGACTGTAAAAACGGAGGCTTTCAAAAAACGATGTACGAAAACGATTTAAGACGTGACGCAGTCATGTGACCAATACAGCCAAGATGGTGGACGACATTCTCTATAGCTTTTGCTACTTTATACTTATTTGTTACTTGCAACAACTCCACCTCATTGTTGGTCCATTTGAAAAAGAAATCGCTGCCTTTCCCTAGACATTGTGGCGTTGTTTCAAAAAGCCGGAAGATAAATAAACACCAACCAGAAATGATGCAGGTCGAAATTTCTTACGTTTTACTCATGCACAGTAGAGTTTAATGTGAATGAGCGACTTTTGGGAAATGATTGAAAATGATACTGTGGGCATGGAGCGTTTTTAGACGAAAAATTTATCAAATTTATATTAGTGTAGATGTAGCCTAAGTAGGATTTGTCAGATAATTAAGGAAATTAGCACCAGGTGCCAGATTAACACCAACAACTGGGAGGTATTTGAAAGTGTTCTCTAATTTTGATCAGTGTTCATTTTCTAATATCTCATTAAGGTTTTTTATACTGTTTATATTTAACTCATGAAATATGCTAAAAAAACTGCACTTTCACTCCTGTTAGGATAACTTTAAATAAAACTAAGCTGTGACTCCGAAACTTAGCTGTGAATCCGAAATTTATTCTCTAATTTTGATCTCCACTGTGTGTATATATACAGTGCTGCTTGAAAGTTTGTGAACCCCTTGAGCTGTTCAGAGATTTCTGTTGTTTTCCCATGATTTTCTTATTTTATCTTCACCTGCTTTTTATAAATTAAATGTCAGATGTATGTTGATCAATTGCATATGTTTGATTGGAGGGAATAGCCAAAAAACTACATCAAAGATTGAATTATTGTATGTGCAAAAGTAAGTGAAGCCCCAGCTGCATTGGTAAAGTCAAGTGGGTAACCGATTCAGGTGAAACACATTTGGGTGATTAATTAATCAGTTAAGCAGGCCAATCAAATTAGACATCCTTAGGAAAGTGGTTAGGCAACACTGATAGAGAGAGGAAACCAACTAAACTACTGTAGTGCCAAGGAGTCAAACAATGCCAAGAGGAAAAGAGATATCAGAGAACATCAGGAAGAAGGTGGTGACAGCCCATCAGTCTGGGGAAGGCTATAAGACCATCTCCATGAGATTTCAACTCCATCTATCCACTGTAAGACAAATCATCTACAAATAGAGGGCATTTAACATGACCACAACTCTGCCTAGAGGTGGATGCCCATCAAAACTATCATCAAGAAGCACCAGAAAAATAATAAATGAAGTAAAGGCCAACCCACACATCACCTCTAGAGAGTTGCAGACCTTTCTGGCAGCATCTGGGGTAAATGTACATGTGTCTACAATCAGACGAAAATTTAACAGACATGACATTTATGGGAGGGTTGCTAGAAAGAAGCCTCTGCTCTCAAAAAAGAACAAAGCTGCCCGTTCTTTGCCAGAGAGCATTTGAACAAACCAGAGGCCTTTTGGAAGTCCATTCTTTGGACAGATGAGTCCAAAATAAATTTATTTGGTCATAATCAAAGCCGCCATGTTTGGAGAAAAAACAACGCTGAATTCCAAGAAAACAACCTCCTCCCAACAGTGAAGCATGGTGGTAGAAATGTGAAGGGTGGGGCTGCTTTTTTGCCTCCGGGCCGGGGCGACTCCATATTATTCAGGGAAACTTGAATTCTTAGACCTATCAACAAATTCTTGAAGAGAATCTCCTGCCATCAGTCAGAGAGCTGAAGCTGGGCCGAA
>JAZGTJ010005400.1:0-27637 GCA_036877575.1 Botia almorhae | reverse complement strand
GGAAAAACAGAAAGAGGAGAAAGGACGCTACAAGAACCTCTTCAACTACAGTAGCAAAGCTTCTGCTGCAGCTACTACGGTTAGTTCAGTCTTTCATCGCATTTGTTGTTTTGCACTGATATCAAGTAGTTTCTGGTGACTTACACGAGTTACTAAGTTTTAGTAGAGTATCTACATTTACATTTAGTTGACGCTTTTATCCAAAGCGACTTACAAATGAGGACAGGAAGCAACTTCGATTACAATACGAGACAGTATCTATATTAACTGAACAGTTGCATGTTGATATCAGGTTTTTTTAGATCAGACTCAAAGCAGATTCATTCTAAGCAGCATGTAAATGGCTGAAATGTGGTCACATACATATCTGTCCTCTGTATGTGGTTTCAGTCATCCGATCACAAAAAGTTTAGACCCCATTTTCACCTGTATTTGTCCCTGTTCACTTGTGATCGGATCATTATCTAAACACAAGGGGAAACTGAGTTTAAAAGGATTATGAATCCAGATTAGGGTTTGCAATAATTACAGATAAGCATTTATGAGTAAGATAAGATTTATCAAGTAAGTAACTTGTATTTTTGTTTTGTTTTTTAGGGCTGAAACAAAGGTGAACTTCTAAGTTTCCAGTTATAAGGAGAAGTGTGACTGTGAGGCCATTGTTACATTGGAACACATGCATTCTTATAAATGTATCTCACAAGTTCATGCATCTTCAACACCATTGGTTTTCTTTCTGATGATATGCACCAAGCAGACCCACCTTTATCTTCATCTTTTACGTTCTGCTGGTAAATATTCAAGTAAGGAGTACATTACATTTCATACTGCATAGCTTTAAACAACCTGGTCAGCTATTTCTCCCGAAGATGCCAAACACTGACAAAGAGTTTCTAAATGATTAGAAGTTCACAGAATACTTCTGGAAGTGGCAACATTTTCAATGAGTTAATCAGTGGAAACTATCAACCAAGATTAGTAAATGCTGACTCATTTTCTAAACTGTATATTCACTTTTTAATATAACTCCCAAAATTAGTTTGTGTTTAGGTCAGTGCTTCAACTACGTCAGTTTGAATGAACAAACCTGAATGAAGACAATCTAAAAACAACATCAAAATGGCAATTTAGCAGCATTTTACCACTTTTTTTTCCCCCATTTACGTTTTGTATTTATTTTGTTATAATGTTTTTGCTATTACCCTCACTAATTATAGCCTTTGTATGTTAATTTCTAATCTTAAAACAAAAACTAAATAGAACATGTAAGCAACAGATGTTATGTTAGCATTGTGACAGCACATATTACCACTGAAGAAGCAGAAAACGTACTTTCCCTTTTTTGCGTACTTTACAACTATGCCTATATGTCACTACAAATAAACTTTTTTTTCAAAATGCCTGTATTTAATACATGTTGTTTACACTGCAGTCATTCGATCTAACGAAATCAATTTCTTTGAAAAATCACTTTGCACAAGCTCAAAAATACATGCACATTATACATCACAATGGAAAATCTGACAAACTGTTTATTGATTTTTTTTTAAATACAGAATTGCAAAAATTGGGCTTAAAAAATTGCTATGCTATTTGCAATACCACTGCATGAGGTAAACATCAGGGCAGGAGGGGACTGAGCTATGCATAATGGATAATGGACAAAGGAGATCAATAAGAAAAGTTATAAAATGTTGGTGTACATAGCTTGGCATAGAAAGACGTTCTTATTCAACAGAACAATGGGGAGACAAGTACCAGAGGGGAATTTTGGGTGGATGTTATGTGCGAGCACTTCGCTCTGTCTCTGCTAGACACTCCCTGACGAGAGCACGTGCATGAATGATACCTGATTAAAAACAAAAACACACATTACACAACTGCACAATTAAACATAAGCAGCTCCTGCTAACAGCAAATATTTGGCAAAACACTAAAGATTAGGCAGCTTCTATACCTAATATTTTACATGACATGTTACTTGAAAATAGCCTGAAAATCGCTGTTTGTGTACACCTATAATAATCTTACTGCAACATAAAATATTTAAAAGCCCTGACTTCACCTATTATTTAAATATACAGGCTTTGCGTTCCCATTCTAACCGAATTCAATTCAGTGAAAACAATTGTGAAAACAATACACTAATTATATACAGGAGATAAACTGTTGAGGCCATTGATCCGATAGGAGCCCTATTATCATTGCATGCACACTCGCATTTCTCTTGGGGGCTACACATGTCACTGACTGTTTTAACCGTTGTGTGTGTGTGCTTTATTCTGAAGTATTGGTTTTCAGTACCTCTCTTTAGTCTCTCCATGGCACTTTTGCTGCCCGCGTAGGTAGGCCTGATTTCACGGCTCATCTCCTCAATGACAGAGAGCAGCTCGCTGTAGGTAGATCCCTGGGACACTTTAACTGGCTAGGGTAAAAAGGTTTTGATTGACACCCTCTAAGAAAGATCATACAGGTGTGGCACACAGTGATAAACTACCATTATTATTAAATTAAATAAGTGCCTGACCCTAGAACATGCTCACACAATGAGGAAAAAGTGTAAATCTAAACAAATTAAAAACAACTGGACAGGAGACCCAGGCTGCTTTGAAGATTACTAATTTGGGGAAACCAAATGTGATTAATAAAGAAATAACTTACTTGTACAAAGCCCATTGATGGCGGACCAAAGTCGCTGAATGCTGGTCTAAAGTTTGATGAGGACGGTAGCGATGGAGAGGAGCCACACGATCCTATAACAAGAGAAAGACCAGTCACAAAACAAGGAACATCAAAATAGCATTTTGCCACTCAGTACCAAAGGAAGTACAGCCAGGTTTGAATGCAATGGTGTGATGCCATGTCACGCTCGCCTATGGGTACGGAAACAGCCATGTTGAGTTTTAGGACAAAAGTAATAGGGTACGGCTAAAAACACACTATGCCACATTTATGTAATGAACAAGACAGATGGCTACGGCTCCTTTAACTCCTCCCCTTTATCTGTTCATCTGACCTCTTTTACTTTAAGTTCACTGACCCTTTTCTTAGGATTAACAGTGTTGCGTACTAAAAGATGAACACAAAATACTCCAAATGCATATTTTAAGCTGTGACAACGTCTAAGCAGAGACCACAATTAAACTCACCTGGTGGCGTGTGGTTGGAGCCGGTGGGAGCGGGGGCGATCGGCTTGTAACTCATTTTACACCGCCGTCGACTGTCACCTCGCTTGATGTGGAGTTCCCGTTTATCTTCTAAATGCAAAGTCGATAGCCTCTGTTATCCGAAGCGGGTACAATGTCGAGCTAACAGAAACACACAGCACATATACACACATATTACAGATAAATGCTAAACATTAAAGACGGTCCCCACTGATCTAAACCGGCTTAAAATCCCGACTTCTCTACTCATCCACTTGCACGTTAGACTTCTTCCATATTTTCTACTCGTGGTAATATAGCTGCACATTTCCATATAATCATAGATATCTTAGGCCTATTAAGGGGTTCAAGGATGTCTACAGCGTTATAAGAAAGATACAAAAATTAACTACCCACCTCTTCCGCGAACTCGCTCGACAGCTAAATATCCAACAAGCCGACAATTACGGCAAACAACAAACTCTGGGAACACTTCGCGGTGTCTCGGACAATTAAAGGGGGATTTTTGTCGTCACCGCGTCCGGTTAATAACTGTTTGATGAGGCGAATGGGGACTATAACGCGTTGAAAGACTTTCGCCTTGCGGAGGTGTCGATTCTTCTCTCTTCCTGCGCGTGCTAGCCTGCTATGTTATTTTCCCATGATACTCGGCAAAATGGGTGTCTGCGTCATCACGCCGCCCGGCACGCGCCTGTGCACTCCACAATGAATTCATTCTAGGATTTTCGTTTTCATGTGTTTCGGGGAGAATGTGCAACATAAATGTGGGAAAGGGTTTGTAAATGGCACATTTAAGCAGAAACCGTAATGGGTTTCATGATAATTGCTTTAATTCGTAAAAAATACAATATATTTGTTAAACAAAAGCAAAGGTGGGGTCTGCAATGTATTGTGTAAGGCACAATACAACAAAGGGGTCATTACATTGCATCTCAACCAAAAATGTTTGAAATGACAGCTTTGATCCCCACCACTTTATTTTAATTCTTTTTTTTTAGTTTTGTGGGAAAAACGGTGTCAACATTCTTCCACATTTCCTATCTTATGCATTTGGAATGACAAGACAAAATGTTGATTATTAAATGAAACCTAGCTATAAGGAATATTAAATTCCAGAATTCTTCGACATTGCCTCCTACAAGAATCACTTGAGATAATAGGTAATTGAACCTTATAGTAGTATAGAGATTATTTCATTGTCATCCATTAAGCACCTCCTCTGGTCATATACAGACAGAAAGTGCTTATATGGTGAAATCAGATCTGTCTCTAAATCATTAATGGTATACATATAGAGCCCATTGCAGTCACATTGCCTGTTATCCATCACATGATGAAACATGAACTTCAGACAAATAAAGTACGTTTTACAATCACATCATGCATCATGACTTTTGTATCTGTTAACTGCATTAGTCAGGGACTAGCATGCGGCTACATGCTTCACTGTCTTAGAAAACACAGAAGCCATTCTTTCAATGCAATGCTGCGTCATTACCATGTCTTAGACGTTTGCATCGCCAAGTTACATTTTAAGTATCTGATGCGTTAGATTGCAATAAAGAATAAGGAGGAAGTTGTGAACAAAACAGTAATTCGGATTAAATGATTTGTACGATCATTCTCCTTCTATCCGGATTACTTATTAATATCTTTAGACAAGTAAACAGAGACACAAACAGTAATTCTGGATGTGACGGTTACTTTTGCGTATGTTATTGGACTAGAGGCCTCCTCTGACGGGACAGTCTAAAACACTAACTGCATTTTGGTCAAACCTGCTGAAGGCTGTCTTTCATGCTGCATACGGTTCACAGTGCGGTGCGGGACGGGGCAGCTTTTGGTTTTCGACCGTGATTCAACGCCATGGATCTCAAAAACGATAAATTATCTTTTAATCGAAAGTTTATTTTGCTAGCTTTACTGTTATTTTGTTCCTTTCAACTGTCCCGATCAAAGCGAATATTTACATGTCCTTCAGGATGCACTTGTACGACAGATTCCATCATTTGCGTCGCTTCGTCTTCCATCCCAAGATCTATACCGAGTGACATCAAGTCTTTGTAAGTCTGATATGTTTAGTTTGCTGTTGTATAATACCAAACGTGACGAAAGATTATTTTTAAGCATTTGCATTTTATTTGCATTCTAAAAGCCTACACGCACTGCATCGCAGTGTTTGATGCAGGATACAAAAGAAGTACGAGATTTGTGTAATAATCGGTAATGTATTAATTCCATTATTGTTCATTGTTTATTTAGGAGTCTTGTTAATTGCACCTTCCCAGAAATCAAGGAGGCCATGTTCTCGCTCATGCCTTCCCTGCAGTTACTGTAAGTGAACACTCATTACTGTAAGTGAACGCTCAAAACTGGTACATCAGTTTTGAATTTGCTTGCATCAGAAAAAATTACAAGGAAATATTTTAACATAGGAATATATTCATATGCAAAGAATACTTTGTTATGATTGTGTGATTTCAGTACTATGGATTTAAGATTTATTTGTGCATAGGATCAGGGGATTTTCTAATACATTTACAAAAATCTGACTGTAACAATATTTCATCCCCCTAGTCTCCTTAGTTCCAATTCATTTTCTGCCATAAGAGAGGATGCATTCTCTGGTCTTCCTCACCTTGAGTACTTGTAAGTGTTTGACAGCTTTTTAAAGACAATAATGTTTAATTTAATAATAGCTGTATAGACGCTATAATATAATATAATATGCTTTGAACTGTAAGAGACTGTAACAGCATTAAACTTCATTTATACAGCATTACTCATATAGAACCACATTACCTGCATTCTATACTAACTGCCTTCATGATTTTTATCCATATGCTGAAATAAACATATTTAGAGATGCACACCTGTTGTTTTTATTTTATTTAACAAACTAGATTCATTGAGGGTAACAAGATTGAAGACATAAGCAAATACGCCTTCAGGGGACTACGTGGTGTTACGCACCTGTGAGTATGTAGCATGCAGCAAAGGTGAAGTCATACCCAAGCGTTTATTTATTTATTTAGAATACATAAATGCTTTTGCATTTACAAGTTAATATGTATTTACAAATAACTGGTACATATTTAAAAAAACATACCATTTCGTGTGTATTATGCTAATCTAGTGTGTGTTTGGGATTTCCAATTTTTGTTTTTAATGTATTGTATAACATGCACACAATTGGCAGCCATAATACTACTATTCTTTTTAAGCCTATTTTTTTAATTGGCACATTTACTCTAAAAAATTAAAGTGTTTTTCCCATTTGTTTTACTTTCCTTCCTGTTCTTACAGATCATTGGCAAACAACAATCTAAAAACTCTGCCCAGAGGACTTTTCTCTGATCTGCGCTCTTTGATAGAGCTGTAAGTTTTGCAACACAGTTCTTGTGCAAATGTAGCCACCATGTTACCAAGTTACCACTTATATACATATTGGCTCATTGTAACTTGGGAAACAACATTGCAGTTGCATAATGTTGATCAATATAGATTTGTTCATTTGTAGAGCAAATCATTTGTATTGATTATTTCATGTCTCTAATTATCAGAGACCTGCGAGGGAACATGTTTCAGTGTGACTGTGAATCTATGTGGTTGATTCTCTGGTTAAAGAGATCCAACGCCACTATCTCAGATGTTTACTGTGCCAGTCCATCAGGCATGAAGGGCGTCCCTCTAAAGGGTGTCCCAGAAAAACACAGCAAGTGCATCTCCCCAGGTAAATTTACCTGCATAGATTTCTTCTGCTGAACGTTGACCCATCAAATTATTAAAAAAGGTGCAATTATTGTGCAATAATTATTAGGTATGAATAAAATATGATTCAATTGTTTCATGAGAATGAATGCTGCATATTTGTTTCTTTCCCCTTCAGATTTTGTTCAGCATCAGATAATAAATACACAATCCATTTCGGCAGACATCTTCTTTCACAAAAATGACATATATGTTGCTATGGTGATTCCGAATTCAGACAGCTGCGTAATCATGGAATGGGATCACATTGAGACGAAATTCAGATCTTTTGATAATATTACAGGTTTGACACTGTTAGGCCTAAACAATTTTTATTATTATGATAAGTAACGAATAGAAATTTACATGACTTCTATCGCATTTTAGGACGCTCTGTTGTTGGATGCAAGTCTGTTCTGATCAATGAGCAGGCGTTTGTCATCGTCTCCCAGCTCTTCGATGGCTCCCTTGTCTACAGATATGACCAATCACAGAATAAGTTCACCAAGTTTCAAGCAGTTGAAACGCTTAACGTGTCCAAGCCAAATGACATTGAGGTCTTTCAGATTGGAGAAGACTGGTTCTTCCTTATTGTGGACAGTTCCAAAGCTGGCATGACAACTCTCTTCAAATGGAATGAAACTGGTTTCTTCCCATACCAGTTTCTTCATGAATGGTATCGAGACACAGATGCAGAGTTTTTGGATTTGGATGGCAAGGCTGCCCTCATACTGGTCAGTCGCTCCCAAGTTCCTGTTATCTACCAGTGGAACAAGAGCACCCAGAAGTTTGTCCCCCACGATGAGATACCAAACATGGATGACATTGTCAGTGTGAAGGCTTTTAGGATTAATGATGTTCTCCACCTTGCTCTCGCCTGCTACATAGGTGACTCGAAAGTCATGAGGTGGACGGGCAAACGCTTTGAAGAAGTGCAGGGCTTCCCTTCACGTGGAGCCACCGTGTTACAGCCTGTAAACTTCAAAGACCAGCGCTATTTGATTCTGAGCAGTGATTATTATTTCTCTCATATTTTCAGATGGGATGAGAAAAAACAGAAATTCATGAAGTTCAGAGATGTGTATGTCCAATGGCCGCGATCATTTACCTCACTCTCTACAGACCAGCGTGACTTTGTGCTGGCAACCAGCTTTAAAGGCAAAACAAAGGTGTTTGAACACATTTTAGTTGATTATAGCAAATGAAGTTAAGTCTCTTATTCAATACATGTGTATAACATTAATATTTATGAATGTAATGTGTTTGTCAACATGCAGGCTGAAATGTGATGCTTCTGTCTTGAAAAAGCTATACATTTGTTCAACATTTTCTACATGGGTCTGTATACAAATGTTGAAAATTATCTAACTGTTTGATCAGATCAGGGCCCCCTTATATATATTATTGATATATTATTGACTAAAGGTGGGGGCTGACACAGTGGACTTCAGAAACTGTCTTTGTTGCCTTTGTAATATAAAAGCCATAAATTATCATTTTTTTAAAAGGACCTGTTGGGAGTTTTGTTACAATACAATTTACTAAATGTACATTTGGAAATATTTGGAGTAATTATAATAAATTAGAAATAGTGCATTAATTACTCATCCTTCGTTCTCATTTACACAGCATAGCATATATTTTATTACTCTCATGGATTCATTCGAATTAAGTCCAATTCCAAATTCTGCATTGGGTCAATACTTAACATCAATGGACTCAATGTACCACAGTAAGTTTATATACAATAATAGTCTATAGGTGTAATATACTCGATATTATGCAGGTAATAATCACACCTTAAAACATTCAGCTACGGATAAACGTCATGTTTTGAATGATTTGGCATGTATTGTAAAACACTATTACAGCATACAGTATTGGAGAAATGCAAAGCATCTGCTCACCCAACGCAACACTACCTTAGACGCTAAACTGTATATTTTATGTTGTTTTTATTATTTTAATATATATATATATATATATACAGTATATATTCCGTGACGCTGCTGTTAGCCATCATCATCATCACAGCCGGAAATGATGTACGTGATGTTGATAAAACCTGAAGCGTGTAACCGGGTCCTCCGCGTTGCAATAGATGCGTTCGCCGTAACAAATTATATTTTAATAAATGATATATAGATTTTGTGGAAGAATATACCCTCGACAATGAACCCTTCTAGAAGAAGCGAAAGTGATTGGCAGGGTTTGGTGAATGAGGTAGGAAATGCCGGTGTAGATTCCAGATGGGATGATGCTCGTCTGCTTTTCTGCCCTTTATGAATCATGGCAATATTTACATTCTGTTTTTACTAATAGATTAACTGTATTGCAATAGCTATGATATGTGTGTTTTCATGAATGTACCGATTAACGTTAAAATGCAAGTAAATACTGCCAATATGAGACGCATTGATGTACTATCGGAATAACTGTAACCAGTTTTTACTTTATTTCATATGACTGCTAGTAATAATAAAGGTAGAATGACATTCAGTGTGTCTTTTAAAGCCGAAGATCTGGCATGACATTATCAGGAGGGGATTAGCTTAAATCTCCATTCTCTACGTCAAGCTCCACGATGGGTGCTGGCAGAAAGCGTATATTGTTTAAATCAATCAAATCTTGAAAGTATTGATTTTAAACTACAGGTTAAACTACAGGTCTTTTCTTTTCACAGTGGATAAGATATAAAACGATATAAAAAGAAACCACCCACATCTCATTAAACCAAGTAATAAATACTATACATACCATAATTAAAGTATGTCAAAACTAAATTATTGTCTTTTAGATGTCTAAATGCATTGTGTCGACATTTCAGAATTATTTTTAATAGTTGGCCGAATTTAAAGGTAAGTTTAAAGGTGATGATGTAAAACTAAAAACTTAAAAATGACTGCAATACAGCACTTTGATCTTGCGATGTTAACTAATGCGCTCATCTGACGCATTTAAAAACTGTTGTTTTCGATTCGTGCCCAGTTCCTGGTGTGCAAGAGAAAGCTGGAGAGCAAAAAGGAGGCACTGCTGATCTTATCAAAAGAGCTGGACACCTGCCAGCAGGAACGCGATCAGTTCAAACTGATGGCCAACCAGCTCCGTGAGCGCCACCAAGGGCTGAAGAAAAAGTACAGAGAACTCATAGTAGGTATTTCTTTATTGGTGTTTTAAAAGGGTGCTTAAAGTGTTAAAGTATGACAGAAGTATGAAATATTAAAATGTTTTGCATTGCATTTCTTTTAATTTTAGGATGGTGATCCATCTTTGCCTCCTGAAAAAAGAAACCAAGTATGTCTGTGTACCTACTTTTGATATTAATGCTTAATGATCCTTAAATATATAGTGGGGACCAAAAAGTACATTCAAAATCTAGGATTCAAATTCTAATTTAAACCTGGAAATTAGATTTAGAATGAGAAAAAAATCAAATAAAGAAACATGATATACGTTATATAAAATAGAATATTGCATAAGAAATATTGAAAATTGGTAATAGTTACTTATGAGTAACACTGACCATATTAACTCTTGTCCACAAAAGATTGGATTTCTTTACTTCCATTACTTATAATTCCATTACATAAATTTATAAATGTTTATTGTACTGTACTGTACTGAGAACTGATGTGTTGAACTCACCACAGGTCAATCTGGCCCAGTTACTTAGAGACTCAAGAGAACAGAACAAACAGCTGTATGATGAGATGAAGGAGCTGAACCAGCGTTTAACAGAGGTGCAGGGTGATAACAAGGTACTGATGCCGTTTGCATGCGGGTCTGGTTCTTTCATACGCAGGTGTTTGCATGGTTCATTTCGAACTGCTAGAGGGAAAAAGCATTTAAGGCCTCGAGCGTTTTATTTATCATCTATATATTTTAGTAGCACAGATATCTCAAAACCTTTCGTTCTGCAGCTGCTGAGGATGACTATCGCAAAGCAGCGTCTAGGGGACGAGGAGGTGGGGGCCCGTCACTTTCCAGCTCACGAGAGAGAAGATCTTGTGCAGCAGTTAGAGAGAGCTCGAGAACAGGTGTGTTGACCTCTGTGTTTCACACCTCTTGGTTTACTTATCATTTACCCTCATGTCATTCCACTGTGTGGACACACAATTGGTGGTTTTGTGTCCACACAGTGGAAGTCAATGGGTGCCACTGTTGGTTGGTTACCAACATACTTCAATATACTTTAAATTTCATTTTCAAGACCTATCTCATGTCTTAGAGATAGGATTTGGTGTTATAGATCATAGCAATATAAAACACATTATTTACACTTTAAATTATGCTATAATACAGACAAAGGAATAACTTGGCCCTTTGGTCTTGTAGAATGAAGCATTGGAACAGAGCTTGAAGGCAACCATGGATGAACTTCAGGATGTAAGAGCCGAGCGTAACGTGTATCAAGAGAAAGCCCAGAGGCTAAATTTGGAAATTAACCACATCTTGGGTAGCCACGAGAACCGCATCCTGGATATAGATGCTCTGTGTATGGAGAACAGGTCAGTGACAAACAACATTAAGCTTCAAACGTAGCAATAATGTAAACAGTAAAATACTTGAAGATTAGGAATGATATTGTATAGTAAGCAGCCACTATCTACAGGCCTTGTTGCTGGGCAGCAAACAAAACAGGATATGAAACTGGTTAATAAATTATCTCATGAGAAAGCAGGTGTCACTATACAATTATAAATATAGCTGCAGGCAGGAAAAAAAGAACCCAAGTACCTCGGATTCATCGCCACCTTGTGGCTCTAGTGACACAATACATGGCGTGCATTAATTTAACTCATGTTAGGAACACTTTGATGGTGTATGGATAAGTTACAGGAACTAGACAGTAACAGTTGTGTTTTGGTTTAACATGTAATTATCAAATACATTTACAAAATTTAAATTTTTTCAGTAAGTCTGTTTCGTGTGAACTGAACCAACAACTTTTGCACTACTAGCGCAATGCTTTACCAACAGAGCTAGAACACAATGAATAATGCGTGTCTTTGCTGTGGGTTGTCTCTACATCATGTTGAATGTTTTTTATGTAGTTTCTTGCTGTTTTTGTAGATATCTGCATGAGCGCCTAATGCAGCTCCAGGAGGAGGTCAGCCTCCTCAAATCAAATGTGATGAAGTACAAGGTATTTTTCACAGCCACAATCAAGATTAAGTGCAATTGTGAATGTTTCACTTCATTGTATAATCAAGCATACAGTAGTCATTGTGTAACGCATATATGTTCTTCTGCAGAGTGCTTTAGAAAGCAAGAAAAACTGCAAAGTCTATGGAAAGGCTAACAGTAGTGCTCTGACAGGTGTGCTGTCTGCAAAACAAGGTAATACGTGAGATGTACATAGAACTTGAATTGTAAATTGTCGAATTGTCGTTTCTTTAATTTATTCCTCTAATATATTTCCAGTACAAGAGCTGTTGCTGTCTGAGGAGAATGGCTGCAGTCTTCCAGTCACTCCTCAGTCCATCAGTGACCTGAAATCTCTGGCCACCGCACTGCTGGAGACCATTCATGAGAAGAACATGGTCATTCAGCACCAACGGCAAACCAACAAGTGTGTTATGACACTAGACAATATAATAGCCGAAACCTTAATGTGTACAATCTGTTGACAATTGTGCTGGATTAAAGAAAAGGTTTTTTTTTAAATATTGATGAGTAACACATTTCGTGTAAATTAAATGTTGGACAAAGTGTCCCAATTTGAAGTTAATTTCACTTATATTGGAGGGCTTTTTAATAACACAGTTCTGCTGTTTTAGAGCTAGAGATGGAAAGCTTTTTAAAAACAGTTATTTCTATTAAAACAATTTTAAGAAAACGTTTTCAGTGTCACAAAGCCTAATACCAAAAAAAGTGATTGTTATAGAGTATTGTTTGCAGAAAAGGGGTCAAAAATGACTTCAAGACAGTTGTACGTACATTTGAACAGAATCCTGGGAAACCGGGTTGCAGAACTGGAGAGGAAGTTGAAAACATTGGAGGTATCTGGGTTGTGGAGTCTGCCAGGTAAACATTACATTACATTAATCATTTTAATGTCTTTATGTGTTTCTAATTACAATGTACATTTATCCAATGTGAACTTCTTTGTAAAATAATATTCTTGCATCTAGCTGATTTTTAAATGACCTTCAGTTACCCTCTTATTTCCTGCTTTCCATCTTTTCTGGTCACCTTTCTTCTCTGGAGGCATCACCTACAACGTGTCTCTCGGATTAGGGAGTATGTTTATTATTCAATATAATTTCTGCAACTTTTTATTTATAAAACTCACTCTTTTTTCTGTAAACTTTATTTTAGAGTCTAAACTGTGTTTTGTGTATAGTTTATATTTTATATGTGGTTTATATATGTAGTTGCATTGGTAATCTAATACTGTTTTAAACTTGTTGTTTCTGTTATTGTATAGTAATTGTGAATTTGTGTTGACTACAATGTCCTTGACAGGAAGGAAAGCTGTTATTGTCCTGAGTGACTCTCAGCATGTCCAGTCCACCCCAGAACAGCCAGTACATCTAACAGACTCGATGGGTGAGTTACTACCTGTGGTGTCCCTCTAATTTTTTTAGAGAAGGCAATGCAAGTTTATTTATATAGCACATTTCAATGTAATTGAAACCATGGTAATTATACAATGTTAATTCAAAGTGCTTCACATGTAAATAATCACAACAGATGCATAGGAATTAAGAATACTGTGTGTAAGAAATAAAAATGACAGTAAAAGTAGAGAATAAAAATGTAGACTTAATATAAAATTTTACGAATGCATGGCATAATACGTAAAAGCTGACATATGACTCCACTTGTTTTGAGTGAACCCATTTCTAACTGACGTAATCCTATTACGATTTTAGGATTGAACAGTTGTCTGTTAGCTTTATATCCACTGAAAACCAAAACAATCAGTGAGATGCAGTGCACTATAAAATACCAACATCTCTTTTCAACAAAGAGAAAATTGTGTAATGTTGGACATATTTATTTAACGATAATGAGGTTGGCTTGCAAAAAGTAGTTTAGTACATTGTGAATAATTCTGCTGATGACAAATGTCTTGTTGATGCCCAACAAGTTTTTCCTCTTTTCAGCAGGAGATGAAGAAATTGTCACTGGAGAGGAGGTGACAGAAGAAACTGCTCTCACTACAGACTTCAGCCAGACTGACTGCCAAGCTGTTGCGCTTGAGGTGGACCAAAAGCGTGATCATTTTAACTCTATGTACTTAGTCTCGCAAACTCCACAATTTAGTAAAACAGTCGAAAGCATCCAGCCTGTGGAGACGACAGAGCGTAAACCAACTGCTTGTTGTGACTCTCAGAGCCCTGTATGTCCCACTGAGATGAGATCGGAAGGATGTGATTTTCAGGCAGGACAGCACGGTGATGATCTGACAAGCCTTCAGCTTATGCACACAGAAGAGTCTTGCATAAATACAGAAGCAGCAGCTGTGGAGAATGATTCTACTGGTCTGTTAGGGGAAAGATTTGATATTCAGAGTTCATTAGAGGACAGCCTGCCATTGGCATCAGAAACTTGTGGCAATTGTGACTGGATTTCTGAGTCTGAGCCTTGTGCATCAGACCAGCAAACACAGCGATCGCACAGTGAAGATACTGAACACGTTTCCCTAAATACGAGTCCTGCTTGGAAGCCATTACACCAGGAATGAACGTCAGTTGCAGAAAGAGAATTAAAGAATTCTTAAAAGTCCAAATTATTCACAATGACAAGTGAATATTAAAATGACAAGTGAATATTAAAACGAACAATGTTATGATCAAAGTCAAACACCTAAATCATATACAGCAGAATCATTTTCTGATGGTTTTCAGCCATGAGATTATCTACAAATCCTTTATGTGGAGCCTCCATTAGCAGCTACGATGATACTACCAGCAGAACTAAAAAACAGTTATTTTTTGTCCTGAAGCTATTGACACAACATCATGCATATTTATGTATTTTAAATGTCCGAATATTTTTGTAATTCAAAAGTGTATTTTGTGGGTGAAACTACAGAGGTTTATTTTTGAGTCGTGAGAATGATCTCTCATCCTTCTCATGCGTTCTCACTCATTATGAGTAAAACACAACATCAAGCTTCTTCCATATACTCAAGGTGACTTTATTCTGTTTATTTTTAACATTATGATGGGTGACATCCATTTCTTTAACAGAGTCTTCAAATATTTATATTGGAAATTTATTATAATTTGTGATCTTTTGATTGTATTAGTGTTTGTGTTTTGTGAAGGTTGATGTACAATCATACTCAGTTGATCTTCTGATATTGCACTGTAATATACAGTTAAAATGAAAATCGAGTGCTTAAATGACTCATTTGGTTCTAATAATATTATATTATTATTATACAATTATAATAATCATAAAAGGACTGTGATGGAATACACTGGTGGTTTATTTTGACATATTCTACCGCTGTTACTTAGAATTCTGTATTTATGTATTTAGTATCATTCCTAGATTAGCAGAATCCTAAACCCCGAGTGATATCTGTGCTATGGCAGGAAACATTTGGGTACGTTGTTACAGTATACATGGAGCTATTTGCTATTATTGAAATAAACTTTGACATTTACAACCATTACTGTAAGTTTGTTCGTTGATGTTCAGAATATATGCCCCAACTAAATGCTGGATGTACATGTATCTACTTGAGGACTCAAGGTAAACAGTGTTGATGTAGTATTATATAACAGATACATTTAAAATCTTGTGATGATGGTATATAGAGTAAGATAGTCTGCATATGAATTTCCCATAAATAACATTTTATGTTCTTTTGTGGCAGCTAATGAAACTCCAAGGATTCTTAAAGTTACAAGCATAGATAGCTGGACTGTAGCATTGATTATTAGCATAAATCACCTGGAAAACGATGATAAAGGTATATATATATATCTTGGGCAGAGCTAAATTATAATCCAAATGTTTGTCCAAAAGACACTAATAATCAGATGTGAATAATAAGGTGCAAAATGGTTCACATAAAGAACATTCCTAGTTATGTTAATAAACAGTTACAGACTGTTGAAGACAAAAGACGAATTTGGTCCCATTGGCATTATTGCTTAATCAACATTTTCAGCAAGTTAGCAAAGTTAAAATGAGCAAGTTATAATTTTGCCCATAATGTAAGATAAATTTTCTAGTTTTTGTTTTACTTCTCCAATGTTTTCTCTGACTGCCAACAAGTAGACCCCGAAGCGTAAATTCCACAATGAAAATTTATTGGAAACCTAATCATAAACACTTTTTTCATTGAAAACATATTTTTGTAGCTGAACAGCTACTACAGACAGCACAGGCTTGACTTACAACATAATTTATCGCCAACAAACCTTTTTTTACTGGAGCAAAACAAATAATTGTGCACCACTCACCGTCCAATCAAACCTTTGAGTGCAGAGTGCAATGAAACTCAAATCAATACGGAGTAAAGGAGCATCACGCATACAAAAACAAATAAAAATGGCCCAAATTAAATGTTATAAACAACAATATGAAATTACATGAGACATCTACTGTGAATGCAGCACAGAAAGACTGCTAAATTAAAACTTGTGACCTATGTCTTTTTACTGAAAGACAAGCATCTGAAATGTGTGAGGGAGATTTTTGCTGTTCTTGTTATGCTACATAAGAGGTATACATGTTTTAAGAGCAACATAAGCAATGCCAAATCTAAAATTACAATCAAAACAGACAAATTAAAAACACAGACAACACAAAAACAAGCATGTCTTGCCTACAATGTATTTACATTGTATGTTCTGTGATATTTTTCTGTAACAATTTACATTCTGTTTGTACATGAAAGTGAAAATGAAAACGCTTGCCACAGTATATTTTAATAGTAATAACAATACTACTATTAATAGCAATAACAATATATATATATTTATATATATGTACAAAATGTGTGTCTGTGTGTGTGTACATTGTAAAAGGACAAATAACAAAACAGCAATAAAGAATATATCAAGTAGAAACTGAGGTGTTAGGTGTGGTTATCATGTCTTTCTAATATACAGTTTATATACAGCTTTGACGGATGAATACAAAGCAAACAAGTTAATCACACTCTGCTCACAGGTCCATGTCCATTAGCAGATGAACAGGGCAGACAGAGGCTCGGTTTTCAGTGCTGGATGTTTAGGACAAGCTACACCGTTACTTAAGTCAGAATCAACATTATCAATCAGTTGAAAATGACTTAACTGCAACATAACAGTCATGGGAAAAAAAGTCCTTTAGGCCTCGACCGGAAATGGAAGTTGATGCAGGTGATGCATATCAGAGTGAAGTGGCTTTTGGAATAAGAAAATAACAATAGACAGAACCTGATGATTTTGTTCTTCAGCAATTGATGGGATCATTGGAAGTTGAAGGTGTGGAAACTGCCTGTCCATTGGATAGTCAATATATTCCCACCCTTGAGGACAAACATATGTTATCAAGAGAAGACATGTTTTGTGGGAGAAATGTTAATATGTTTAAGGGTTAAAAAAATTATGTGCTTGGATAAATCAAAACACTGCAATATTCCATAAATAAGGATAAAAAAAAGTAAAGGTTGATTTTATGGTGACTTGAAATGAAATGTTAACAATCTGACCATCCAAATCTAATCCAAATAATAATCAAAATTATAAAAATTAAAAGGAACAAAAAAATACGGCCAGAAAAATGCACTGTATATTAATCTTTCAAATAAAAATAAAATTTGAATTGGTTTCAAATAGACCTTTTATTTAATTTTAATAAGGAAGATAAACAAATACCCTGGGACATTGTGCTATATTATTATTTCATGTCTTTTCCTTCACAATGTTGCTTCTCTAAATGGAGTGAATGTGATTGATGTTTCACTGCCATCAAGACACACAGTGTCTAGTTTGCCTCATTCTCCGTCTAAATGAAACTGAAGATGTAGACTTGACTACAGAAAACGAAACCATTCAGACTGGTCAAAAAACTACTTTCAATCCGTCAATAATAAAGCTCATGCTGATTGTGCCGACAATAACTAGTGTTCTTTCATCATATGTGTGACATACTCGACCGATACACAGAACACAGAAGTTTATGTGTGCGTTTCCTTCTGCCTTCCCAAAGTGGCTCTGAACCAAAAGTACTTTTTCATGTTTTACACACTGAATGCGAATCACACACAACATCACATTAATTAAAGCCTTCTTCGCACGGTGGTTACCGTGACTGTACCATGTAAATATTTTCCTCCAGTCCCTTTGACCCTCCCTAGCAGCCTGCTAGGTGGTTGGTGGCCTCAGCAGAGGGACAGGGCGGGTGGGCCCTGCCTCTGCTGGGTTTTCTTCAACAGTTGGATACGATTGTGGCAGTAGAATTTAACAGCCCTCCAATCCCGGCGGTTGGTGACCAGCAGGGGGCAGAGCTCCAGACAGCGTTCACAGTCCGCTTTGGCGGGTACGCGCAGCTCCATGATGTTACGCACCAAGTGGGACTCCACGGCTGCCCGCTCCGCTTCAGACCAAGGCCTCTTCAGCACACCACGTTTACCTGAGAGATTAGAATGTAGGTTAATCATTACTCCAGTGCAAACACACATGGCCGCTCTACCGCACTCCCCCAGGCCCACACACACGCTCTCGGGTCAATGAGCCATCGCTGTGCTGAAGGTCTCGGGCCTTTGCCTTTGGCCTTATGGCAGACGGCACGCGTTTGCAGACTAAACTGTAGCAATGAACTGGAAAAATGGCAAATGATGCACTATTGGTTCAAAACTAAAAGTGAGTCAAATATCTTTAAATAAACTGAAAATATTCCTTGTTGTCACATGCCTTTGCTTACATTTTACCTAAGTAACGTTAACTGTTAAGTAATGGAATTTTTTGGGGGGACATAAAATCAACACAAATTAATACAAATAAAGACAAATACCAAATGAGAGTTTAATGACCTACATTTTGCACTGGTGCTGTTGTCAAGGAAATGAATGAGAACAGATAAGATGACATTACTGTGCAGAATGACAAAATGCATAGAAAAAAATTACAATGTGTTTTTCTGAATGAACAGGGAATTTGTGCTTGTGGTACAACAAATACATACGCAATTAAAAAAGTTAATGAGCCACTTCAGACAAAACACAGTGACAATTTAATGTTAGGGACAATAAAGTCTAGGAAGTCAATAAAGTTAAAAACCTGTCCAAACACAGTTGGTTACCATGGTTACATCTTACACCTAGTAACTTAATATTTTTTAGTACAGAAAGTGCAATTTTTGCCATTATAAGAAAAAAAGCAATAAAATTTAAAAGACAGAAGAGACAGGATATGTAATCTACATCATCAATTTGAATATTTTTTCCCTATCTTTCCTATTTTTAGTTTTTAGTCCTATAACGACATAATGTTTTAATCATACCTTGCTCCTGTGTTGCCCCTAAACCAGTATGAGACTAAAAATATGGTTATTTAAAGGTAATTAAATAACCCAGGTGTAGACATACATTACTGTGATCATTGTGTCAGTCTGATCCTTAGATGGTGAATTATTACAACACTCGATGACTAGATGGACTCACCAGGTTTGGGCTGCCCTGATGTCTTCTTGCGGCCCGTTGAGCTGCTGTTCATTTTTTTGGGTCGGGGGGATTTGCTGTTGCCTGTGGTTTTTTTCACCATGATGGAGGTCGCTGGAGAGGTTGTGTCTGGTTTCACTTTACTCTGCTCCACATCTGACTCCTCTGACAGAGAGTCTGCCGAGTTCCCTGACAACACTAAAAGAGACCCGAGAATAATACTGCACCTTATTACAGTAATTATGACTGATGTGTTCAGTGTTCTTCATTTGCATCTGTAATATCTCTGCTTCCCTGTTCTGGACCTGGTAATGGGATCCATTTTGGTGAATCAAATTGAAGTATTGTTGTAGTAGTTTTATAAGCTTTTTTAATAATCAACCATTAGTTTACGAAAGATTATAAAAGATTATTTGATAGTTACTTGCAGCTTTAAAACAAAGTTTGAACAATTTGGAAAAGTGCTTCTGTACTAAAACCTCCTTAATGATGCAGATGTGTATGTCTAAATTTACTTTATTTGACTTTTACAATGAGTAAAAATGGTCTGTATTGTTTTTAGTCAAAAAATCAGACCATCTGGTTAGAGGAGACACTTTAAGACTAACTATCTCAACTAACTCATCACAACTCAGTTTCTTACCGTCTAACTCCAGACAGATGTGATGCAAACTCATTCCTCGAAACAAGACACCATCTCTCTCTCCGCACAGCACAACCCGTCCAATCAGACCCATCAGCCCGGGATCCTGGCCAATGGTGGCGCAGCTCTGCGTCACATGATACTCTTTCTGTAAGAAGCTTTCCAGTCGCTGTATGGCAGCACCCCGTTGCCCCTCTTCCTCACCTTCGCTCAACAGTAGCAGCTGTGTGAGTATCGCCACCTGTCTGCGGACGCGAGTCTGTGTCAGAGCCCGTGGGTGCCGCGAGCCGCTGGACCTGGCCAGGCTGCGTAACAAGTCTGTCCCTCTCAGAGGAGTGGCTGGAGAATGATACGGTCGGGCAAAGACATAGGGGTTCTGAGGATCAATTCCCACACCAGCACGTGTCTGCAAAAGCATCTCCAGACAGGACTTGGAGTGCGGTGGAAGAATGAGCGGCTGTACGCGGCCACGCTTACCCTGGACCCCCACACGAGGAAGATGAGGGAGGACCATTCGCTCGAAAGGTGAAAGCGAGGCCTCAAGTGGGGTGAGGGTCGGCAGGGCCCCAGGCACCATGGGCACGGGGAACTGGGGTGTGACGCGGGCCTGGTACTCAGAGATGGTGAGTTTGGAGACTTCACATTCGCGACGCCGATTGTAAAGGATGAGAAGAGCCAGGCTAGAGTGGCACAGAAGACGCCAGGCCTCGGCTGACCGCGGCGAGCGAGACAACGAGATGAAGGCGGAGTGCTGCAGGCGCCGCAGGTACAACACCAGAGAGGAGAGGGAGGAGAGCAGTGGGAGCATGTGGGGACGACGCAAACTGAGGACAGAGAAATACAAGGACAAGAAACAGAGAGATTAAAAGAAAATCAACTGCAGTATTGAATAGAACATTTGCTTAGTGGATGTAATATAGTGATATTAAAATAATAGTGCACCCAAATTCTGTCATTATTTACCCACCATCATTTTGTTAAAAACTCTCTGGTTGCTTTTTTCTATGTGCTTACAATGAAAATGGACTGGAACTTCAAAAAGCAAAAACATCATAATTCACTCTTAAAAGTGGTTTATATATGTTGTGCACTTCTGAAACAATATAATGTGTAATCTTTGTGTGAGGAACAAACCAAAATGTCTAAGTCATTATTCACTGACATTCCAGCTTTCTTTGATGCTCTCTCAGAGTTCATTTGTAAACATATTTTTCTTTTTGCATCAGATCTTTTCAATCATTCGGTTGACCCTGTTCACAGAACCGGACTGATCTGGTTCTTGAGTTCAGCCAACTGACTTAATGATTCAGTCACAGCAGTCAACAGCTGGAGGGCCACAGTCACTAAATCATTATCAGTGAAATTTCGGTCTGTTCTTCACACGATTCTGCATGCCTTTAACAGACTTGCAATATAGCGCTCAAGTCACATAGACTAAATGTTAAAAACGTTTAAGGTGCCTTTCTCCATTGATTATAACTGCATTGAAATAAGCGACTGGTACAGCTGTTTAAAAAAATCTCATCTGTTGTGTTCCACAGAATTAAAAAGATATACAAGTGTCTGTTAAGTAAATATGGGCAAAATGTTTGTTTTAGGGTTTACGTTTCTTTCATTTTAAATGACTCACTTTGACAGGTCGTTCTTATCCTCTCCTCCGCTTTCATCCTCTCTTTCTCCGTTCTCCACTGTCTCTTCCTTTGGAGGTTTTGACGCCTTCACCTGCTCCACAAACACTGAGGTGGACGTTCCCTCTTCTTTTGTCTTCTCAAAAATGTTTACATCCTCATTCTCTTTTTTTATTTTCCGTCCCACTTTCCTGGGAGGAGTAGCAGGAGTGGGTGGGCTCCGCTTCAATACGGACACTGGAACACCTCCTCTTCTGGGCGGGGTCATTGTGGGCGGGGCAGGACTTTTACGAGTAGAACTAGAGAGGGCGAGGCTTTTTCTGATAGGTGACGGGGAAGAAGTGGAAGGAGATTGTAGCGTTCCCGCCACCACACCTGGCACAGGAGCCTCCTGGGGACATTGGGAATTCTTACTGAAAGATGATGATAATGATTGGGAATTCTGTAAACAGGGGCGATGACCGGAGGAACGTGCTTGCTCCAGGGCGGAGCGTACACCTGGTTGGTGGGCGTGGTGTTTTGCCAGATGCCGCGGGAGAGAACGGAAGTGACGGCCACAGTAAACACAGCGCTCTTTCGGTGCAATTGTGCTCTGCCCACGACCCACTGACACACTGACACTACTAGCTGGAACTTCTGCAGGCACCGGGCACTTTAACACAGGTCTGGAGGGAGCAGTGGGCTGCAGCGAGGAGGAGGAGGAGGGGAGAGAGCAAGGAAATGAGGAAGAATGGCTGGGAGGTTGCTGAAGTGGTTTTCTCTTGGCGTGTGTGGCTGGAGAAGTTTTATGCTTCTTGCGGCGCTGCTGTGTTCGTATCCGCAGCTCTGTGTTGTCATCATCAGAGTCACGGTCAGAGTCACTGGGCTCAGAGTGAGAGAGAGGAGAGGAGGAGGGCGAGAGAGACCAGGAAGGCGTGAGGTACTCTGAAACAGAAAGAGAAAGTGGCACTGGGCCAGATTCCTCCTCCTATGAGAGAGACAGGAAAAAAGCGCACAAAAGACTATGATATCTGGAAAGCATTGTGTTCTAATTACTGTGTACAAACGTCCTAAAAAGAGATTCAAATACAATCAGAAACATCTCAGAAACATCTGCTTAAAGTCATTGTAACATACTACAGGGATTGTAGAGACATACTGCAGATAAACACAATTAAATAGATATCTTCCAATTGTAAACACACATCACACAGACATCCGTGTACAAGAACTAGTCAATGCACCTCAGGGGAAGGACTTGAATGTGAAATGAGTAACTATAATTAGAGAAAAATAATTAGGCAGATATTGATTTAGAATTAAGTTGTGAAAAGTGGACGCACCATAACAAAATGGAGCCAGACTTGAATGTGAATTTGTAGTGGATTATTGGCAAGAATTTGGAAATTGGCTAAAAACAATGCTGAATTAGTTATATGGCACTTGGTTAACATTACCATTGTGAATGGAAATTGTAGATGCAAAACATGCGACAACATTTCGATAAAAGTTATATATATTTTATTTGCAATACCATGCACTGCTGAAGTGTGCACAATACGACCAGAAGTGTGTTTTGTAAATCGAGAGATATATGATTTTTGAAATCAGATACATGATAAATCATATATTAACTAATAAATTAACTACAGATACAGTAAATGTGTTTTTAAATGTTTAAAAAATGAGCCTACCTTTACCTTCTTAACGTTGCTTTCGTGGTCGGAGCTGCACTCAAAGCTACCTGGAGGCACAGTGCCTTGGAAACCCTTGGGGGGGGGACGAAATCATTACAATGCTGTCAATTATATAACATCAGATTGAACAAAGCCAAACATACATATAAATAAACAAATAAACAAATGTACAATAAATATAATCTTAAACAACCACATAGCATCATGAACTGTCAACAGTTAGCATTTTATTATCATCTATGTGCAAACAGAGCTCAGAGCACAGATATGTGCTAGCCATCGTCACGATTACACCTACCACAGCGTTTTCCCCCCACTCTGTTAAACTGTAGTCCACCGTGATCTCCTCCCCCTTGGCGATGTCACGAATCGCTATAACGATCAGTCGCACTTGATTGCCACAGTGCACTTCACGAATGCGGCAGTTTGGTGGCGGGGGGTACGACACGGACACCCTGCCTCCGCTGGAGCCCTCCTCACCCACGCTGCCGAGAGATAACTACATCAGACAGCAATACAAACTTCTACAGTCACAAAAAAAACAGAGAAGCGTGCTACATATACATATTCATAATACGGTCACACGACTCCCACGCCTTTCGTAATTATCAATAATAATACTCAAATGATAAATCAGAATGTTTCATTTCATCAGTGTAAACTCATATCAATGACTCACGTCTTATAAAAAATAAATGTATGTTCAGGTACTTGTGTTTATTATGCCAATGTACAGGCTATGACTTTAATACGCCCTTTTAACATTTCATTTGGTGGGTAATGGTTAACTATGACGCTTCTTAGCAACACAGTTTGCAATAAAATATTGTCATCGTTTACTCATCTCCACGTTGTTTAAACTCAGTATTATTGTCTTTGTTTCATTAAACACAGAAGAAGATCTTAGTGTAGATTTAAATAATGCAATAATACTCTCTGGAGATGACATTTAAGATCTCCTTTTCACTGACTCGATGTACACACAGTTCTGTCAGTGCTATCACCAAACACACCAATAAACACACATAACCACACACTCTCACACACACATACCATAATCCAAGCTACACACTGCAATAAACACACACATACACGCACATGCATTCCATCATTGGCCCAAAGATAATAAACACTTTGCAACATATACACACACAGCTTGCATTCCAGTAATGTCTTACCTTCACAAACACAAAACAGTATCACAACACGCATGCATGCGCAATCATTATTGCTATCTCCCCCAAGCATGCATATGCACCACACACATGCATGTGGAGGGTTTCTAGCCAGACCACACACACACACACACACACTCACTAAAGCTGAGCAGATTGTGTTTCATAGTAAGGTCCATCAGAAGCTGGAGCTCTGTGTCTGTTCTGTGTTTCCTCACGAACATCATCTGAAACACACACATAATGCATTATACATCCACGTTCACACACAAATACACATCCCTGAAACGTATGCAATGCACTGTAATAAAAATCTCATCAAGTTTTCGAAGTACGTACTTAGCTAACCTAATTTTTAGCAAACAACCTTTAGGAATAGTCCACCCAAAAGTCCTTATTTAAATAAACTGATGTCTTTTTAATCACCTCAAATCAGCAATTGTGGGGCAGCTGTGGCCTAATGCTTACAGAATCAGACATATAACCCAAAGGTTGCAGGTTTGATTTCCACAGCTGGCAGGAAGTGACTGAGGTGCCCTTGAGCAAGGCACTTTTCCCTCAGTTGTTCCCCAGGTGCTGCACTGATAGCTGCCCACTGCTCTGTGTGTGTGTTCACTATTCACTGGATGGCTCAAATACAGGTCACATTTTAAGTATGGGTTACCATACATTGACAAATACATCACGTTCTTCAATTCATTGCTACAAGTCAGTCTGAACGTTCCACATAAAAGCCATGAAAAGGAAAGAAACATATACTTTACCTTTCTCTGGATCATAGCTGTGATCAGACGTGCTCTCCTCCTCGTCCTCTGTAGCGAAGACTCTGTCGCACACCTTCATCGGTGTCCCCTTCCTCTTCCGTCCACAGCCACGCCTACATCACACACATACATCACTGCATTAAATAGACAGTCTGACCAGCTCGACCAGCAGCAAAACATAAATCACATCGCACAGGTGAATCAATGAACTGGTCACCTCAGTGGATCAATTCAAACTCTTCCTTCTGTGAATAAACAATACAACCGTGTCAGGGAACATGGTTCATTCTAGTCCTATATATCCTTGAGAGAGATTGATATACCTTTACCTTCATATACCTTAATTATCGGAGCCATTATGTAACTCAAGTAAACATCTATTAGATTAATTCGATTCGCCATAATTGTCTGTGTTATTTTGGTTCCTACATATTGCTTGGGTCTCTGCTTCAATGTAGGTCCATTTTTTTGTCCTTTTGTCCACCAGATAAAAAAGCTTACAAATTGCAAGTCTCTCCTCAACAAGCCACACAAATGATGGTACCATTCATAGGTATGTTGGTATCTTGAATGGTATTTACGTAACCAAGTTACAGTATAATACAGTATAGCAGGGTTAGGGGGACGGGGTGGGTTTACTTAACCACGTATTGGAAACAAATGTGTAACCAAAGGTCAGCAAAACCTGACAAATCTGAGCAAAACCTCCGATTAATGGAGCCCTTATTTTTTAAAAAGCTATAAAAATATAGTAAATGCTATATAGAACGTTTTTTAAATTGTAAAAATGCATAAAAATGTTTTGTTAGAGCGTGGGTTAGAGTTGGGTTATATTGTTTATAACTAGCTGTGTATAAAAACAGCAGAAGTCTATGGAATGTCCCCATTTAGATAGATAAGTAAACATGTGGGTATGTGGGTGTGTGTGTGTTTAGCTGTCATTAATAGAAGCCAAAGCCCATATTTCAACAGATGTAACTATGAATGCTTAATTAGACAAGTGTAGAGATGTGCACAGTCTCTTGGTTACAGATGTGTTTGGTGTGTGTGTGTGTGTGTGTGTGTCTGTGTGTGTGTGCGCTTGACGTATTCATTGAGCTGTGATAAGACCCAGTCTTGCCGACTGGATATTGATCTGACCGACCCTCCATCTGGACCTAAGAGACCATGTGTTTGTCTGTGTGTGTGTGTGTGTGTGTACAGGCAAGAAAACATGATCATCTCTATAGATTGTCTTTTAGATCGACTGCAAGCATCTTTGGCTGTTGTGTCTCACTATCTTCTGAGCTTTGCATTTTCAAGATGGCAGCTCATGTCAAAAACAGCTTAGTTTTTAAAAACGCATCTTGAGAACCCCTCGCTTTGTTCTATTCTGTTGCACTCCATCTAGTTGTTTGTGAACCGTGTCACATGACTGATCAGAGCTCCAGTGTTTTTTTTAGTTTAGTTGTTTTTTTAAGACAGACCAATTGACTAGTTGTTGTGATGTCTAACTGGGTTGTATGTATTTTGAAATATGACAGCTGCCGTGAGATCGGTACAGTCTACTGGGGAATCATCAAAATCAATCATTAGATAAATAAATAAGGCTCTGATGGCACACACATGCTTGCTTGCAGAATTCTCCTTACTGTTACTCTGTGGTTTAACCAGGTGTGTTTACTAAAGTCTATGGCAACTGTGAGAAGATGCACAAATTAAACTGATATTCATTCGAATAACAGCCACTGTGTGCTGTTGACATACTTCTGTCCAGCCTAACAGTAAACTTAATAACACACATTCACCTAGCTATTTAAATGAGGACAAACCACGGACCTATTATATATAGCTTATTATAATTACTATAGAGTAACCCATACACTAACGTTTTGCAGTTTTACAAACAAGATTTACTTAAAAATTGTTTTTATCCAATTAAAACATCCCAAAAGGATTTTTGTCAGATTTAGCTAACTTCTTGGAACCAATTTTTCCCCCAAGTATAAGTATATAAACATACATTGTGTAACTCATGGTACAAGTCAATACACTGCTAAACGGACATGCTTTTAATCTCCCCTCATTCTGCGAACTGAAATCTGTTTCCCTTTCGTTCATTTGTGTATCTTGACTCTGTTTATCTCTTATTTTCTTTTTTCCCTTTCCCTTACACACACGAAATCCTATTCCACTGAAACCCATACACAAACAAGTAAAAAAACACACATGTGCAGACAGA
>JAZGTJ010005399.1:0-23063 GCA_036877575.1 Botia almorhae | reverse complement strand
ACACACACACACACACACACACACACACACACACACACATATATATATATATATATGTATTATAAAATAAAAATGTTTGGTTGTTTATTTATTAGTGTTGTCGTTTATTAAAACTTGTGTGTACTGTGTCAATTTACAATGTCAAAGGCTGCACAAAAAAAACAATGCCTTTGTCCTGCCTTATATCTTTCATAAATCTTCTACTAATTTCAAAAACTGTATTGTTTGAACACAATGAATGTTTCTGAATGCAAACATTCTGAATGTTTTCTGAATGCAAACATTCTGAATGTTTTCTGAATGTTTGAGTTTTGTGTTTCGAGTTCACTTAGCAACACAATTTTAACTAGCCAGACTGGTGCACTGTTTACATGCACCCAAAAGTCTTTCTGTCCTGTCTCACTCTCATCTTCTGTTTTCTGTTACTGTTCTTTCCTCTACGTCTCAACAGATATTCAACACACACAGAAACCCCAAACAGAAGAAAACACATCAATCAACATCACGAAATCTATTGCCATGAGTCTCAGCCTCAGACAGCCCACCCACGGCGCACCCACAGTCCACACGCAGACCGTCTGATGATTTCGGCACCAAAAAACTACAAGTGCTGGCTGCCATCACCAATTGCTGTCTGACTGGTGATGTTTACATGTAACAGCCATATTATGTTGTTAGTTACCGCTTTGTTTATTCTGTAATGGTTTGCTCCATTTGCTTTTGGACTGCTCCAAGTTGCTTTGGATAAAAGCATCTGCTAAATGGCTAAATATTTTACTTGCTTGTCAAACTGTGTATTTGCATATCTCTGTGCACTAATGGAGGAGGCGTGGCTTCGGAGATCGCTCTGAAGGGAGGGCGGGATCTTATGCTTTCAATGCTAGCTTGCTATCACTAGCCTCTCCGAAAATGCCTACCGTATTTTTAACAAACTGGAAACACCAGTCCAAAAGCAAATGGAGCGTCACAGAAACATTCTTACAGCCTAAAATTGTTTACTAGAGTTGTCATGTGATCAGAACACATGCCTTTATAAACCACATTAACCCAAACCAACAAACTGACCTGATCTGATTACTGTAAGATGTCTGATACCAAAAACTTCAGGAGGAATTTCAAACAATTATTAAACAAACACGCAAGAAGCAAAAGTAAACATTTTATAGAGAATTATAAGAGTCAAACGGATTTATCAGCCAAACTGACTGACGGAAGAAAACATTTTTATGGACCAACTGTGAGCAGTTCCATGACAGAAACAAAACAAAAGATGTTTTATTTGTTTACAGTGATTTCCCACCTGCCGAACATTAGCAGATGATGGAGAACTGAGATCTTACATTGCCACAGTCTGCTCACTGACAGCCTGTCTGATGTGTATTACACAGCAAATCAGCACAAGCTTCTTAAAACTCTTCCCATCGGACTGTCGGACTGCTACACAATCCTGGGAGTCGAATGCTCAGATAATTATCCCTCTGTCTGAACAAAAACGTGTGTTTACAAATCTGAGGACTTTTGAGGATAAACTAATAACTAACTTCAACAAGGTTTGTGTGGCGTCAGGTTTTGAAACATTCTGCACACATTGTCTGGTTCAGTTTTATATTTTTTACAGCTGTCACAGACTGTTATGGTATTATCTGAATGAGTGTTTTCCATGCCAGCTTATTGTCGTGGTATCATAAATCACAGATTTACTCGCCTCAAACAGCACATAAAACAATATGCCACAAGTCTCGTCTTGTGTAAGTGAGCAGTTCTTGGCCAAATAAGCTGCAAAGTCTCTTTGAGAGACTACCAGCATAGTAAGTATAATTTATTCACTTGTCTTAAAGAAGTCTCTTCACATCCTGATAGCAATCACTAAGTGGTCTAAATACATTTACATATTTATATATGTTGTGTGTAAAGGAAAAAATGATTGTCCAATCATTGCATTTGGTCCGAATGCAATGATAGGATGTCCTACCTGCCTGTCAAACGATGTATTTGCATACCTCCACGTGCAACCTGCTCGTGCAGATAATCTTATGCAGATAATCGGGATCTTATGCTTTTGCCAGCCCCTCTGAAATTGTCTACCCTACCTTTGAGCAAATCAGTGGCTTTGTTAATCTACTTTACATGCATATGGTTACCGCAGTAATGCCGAACTATTCTGAAACCACAATGAGTTTTCTTTCACCTAATAACATTATTTGACAGGCTCAAATCATGATTTATGAACAGAGTCTTTCAGCTGAATGGAATTTAGTTTAGAATGCACACTTATTAAAAATAAAATAATTACAGCGGCGCCTCACTGCGGCGCGCCAAACCTAATCAACAGATAAGTGTCTCTCGGAATCACAGTACAGCGGTTTACAAGAGGCCGAGACTGCAAAATATTGCTAGAACTTTGTAAATACATCAGAAGACCTCAGAAATACATCAGCAGTTTTATAGCTTGACACCATCAAAGAACCTTCTCAAGTTCCACAAAGAACCATTTATTATTCCGCTCTTTGCACAGCATGCAGATTTTCTTTATGTATTTAATACCCAGGTGATCTTCTACATTTGTCTACTGCACAGAATATGTTACACATCCGTAAAATATCTTTACTGTACTGTGTATAAACAACCTGGTTTATAAACATCTGTTTATTGATAAAATGCATACATGCTAGCCAGGCAAAACTCTTCATTTCGTTTTTTGATAAGAGGTCATGTGGGGGGAGAAAAAACGCTGTGAGGTTTCAGATTGCTTGAGTTCTGTCCTGTGCATGTTGTGAATACAGATGCCCACCCCCCTCTAAAGCAGCAGACCGCTCTGTCTCACCTTTAACTGCAGATTTTTCAGGAGCTGAACAGAAAGTTAACAAGGCTGGTCTCTGTACAGCACGGGTCTAATTACAGATTGCAGGTAAATTACCAATCACAACCTCATAATTATGCAAAACAGCCACCAACTAACTGCGCAACTGGGACCCACCTGATCCCCTGTAGCATCTTTATTGATTAAAGATAGTTATTAATTTAAGCACTATTGATCAGAAGTTTCTTCTGGTAGACTTGGAGGGATCGAGAAACCATTAAATCTTCCTGTTTTTGTTTTAAAGAACAATCATTTTCCATGACCAAAAAAAAGAATTGCTTCCGGGAACATTTAATTCTCACATCAGTGACAATCCAAAACAGTCTCGAAGCAAAAGATCATTAATGTTTTTTTTGTGGGCAGCTGATAATCACACCGGAAACATATTAAATGTTAATTATGCAAATTATTAGGGGATTTAAATGCCACTGAGCTGTCATTGTTAATTATCACCCGTCCTTTGTCTTAAAACAAATGAGTGTAGATGAAGATCTTTATTTTATCTCTCGGCAAGAGCGTCGGCTTCTGTGATGTAGCTCAAATGTATAACTTGATACTGCTTAGCCTTTTAATATGACTCAAAATATGATTTATAAGCTCTGAAATGTCTGTAAACCTGTGTAGTTTTACGACATGTAGTTTTAAACATGCTAGCAAGACGTCATGGGACAGGAAGAGATTAAAATTATAAGTATGCAAATAAAATAAAAGGTCAAAATGTTATAAAAATCACAGCCGTAATGAAAATCTGTGCACACTATATTCATTCTTTATTCCGCAGAAAGGGTGTAATGTGTGATTTCAAACACAGCCATTGACTGACTTGTGCTTTAATGAAAGACAAATGTGTGACGGCCCATCAGAACTCTGCTTGAGTCTTTCTGGACCTTCTGCTGGGCCTTGACAAGAGAACCCACAACATCTCTTGTGATCTATGAAGCTGTGTTACACTCACCATCTGCTCTCTGTTGGGTTCTGTGCCCACAGAACAGAAACCTCACAAATCAGATCCCTGTAATCTCATGATTCTTTGAGATCAAAAGGACACTTATGTTTAGGTCTCCTAATTCTCTCCAGTAATCTCACGTGTGTCCCCTGCAAGGTTTCAGAAGAGATCTCAACAATGTCACACACTCTGTTTAAATTTGATCAATACACCAAAATCTGTATTGACATCTTAGAGATCTCAATGTTAACTTATTTAAATGATCAAAACCTTCAAAGATCAAGTTATCTGGGCTACGCTACACACCCTTATTTTCTAATTTTGACAGTTGTGTCATTTGTGTCTTAGCAATAGCAAGCAATAGCAAGCTAGCTTTAAAAGCATAAGATCCCACCCTCCCTTCAAAATGATCTCCAAAGCCACGCCTCCTCCAAAGCCACACCTCTAATACATAGTTTGACAGGCAAGTGAGACATCCACTCAGATGAAGTGTGTGTGTGTGTGTGTGTGGTCCTGGTATTAATTGCATTATGGGGACCAGAAGTCAGCACTAGTTTTGTAATAACAGAAAATTCTGACATTTTTTTAGATCCTTATGAGGAAACAAGCTTATAAATCATACAGAAATAGGTGATACATCATACATCTAGCTGAAAGTTTTCTGTAAGGGTTAGTGCAGAAGAACAAAATATACACATAAAACATAAAAACCCAGCATGTATGCTTGTATGTGTGTGTGTGTGTGTGTGTGTGTGTGTGTGTGTGTGTGCAGTACAGGGTAAACACGTCAGATTAACATACCTCCTCCCACTGATGAATATAGCGAATCAGACGAGAGAGTCGCAGCAGCCTCAGCAAACTGAGAATCTTGGTGAAACGCACAATCCTCAGGGCCCGAGCGGTCTTATACACCTCTGAGTCGATGCCCTTCTCCACAATCAGGAAGATATAATCCACTGGAATGGACGAGACAAAGTCCACCACAAACCAGGTCTTCAGGTACTTCTTCTTGATGGTCTTGGGGTCCAGAATGATGTCAGAATTGTCCTCGATAATGATGCCTGTGCGGAAGTTTAGCACCAGGTCCATGAGGAAGAAGGTGTCGGAGACCACGTTGAAGATGATCCAGGGCGTGGTGGTCTCGTCTTTGAAGAAGGTGATGCCCACAGGTATTATGATCAGGTTGCCCACCATAAAGAGCAGCATGGTAAAATCCCAGTAGAATCTGGAAAAGACCAGAGAGGAGTCAGGAAGAATATTGGAAATCAGAACTGCCTTATTAATCCTGGGTTAACACAATTGCATGATAAAATAACCCTGTTTTTAATTTCATACTTTACACCGGGGTAGAAACGAATCTTTTTACACAAATCCTGTGTTAATGTTCTTATTTGTGTATTTAGTTAATAACCGCATGTCATGACTTTGGCAAGACAAGGGGTAAACCAAGGCTTCAGATTCCACGGGTAAACGTATGAAATGTAGCTTAACCCTGGGCTTAAAAAGATGTTAAGCCATGATTAGGTTTAATATGATACAGCAGACAGATAAAGGAAATTAAGAGACTGATTTTATGTGAACAAACAGAAAAAGGAAATTAAGAGATTTTACAGAGATTTTAAGATTTTACGCGAACTACACGTTTTGTTAAATGTAATAGGCCCTCCGGGTATTTCCTAAACACAGAGGTGTTTGCATACTGCATACTATAGCATACATACTACATACTTCATATATATTAATGAGCATGTTAGTATGCTGTTCTGAACACTGGGAAAAGCTGTTTTTTAGAACACCTATTAAGGTGATTTTTGTCATGCACCAGGACCATTTCAATGCGTGATGCCAAAGAATACCTAATGCAGGGTGGTGTGCAGCACCAATGTGTCTATCCATCATTTCCTGTATATGAATGGTTTACATTTGACCTTCTGCATGCAGAACGGGCTAGACTGTTCAACCTTTCTCCAGAGTCTTAATGTGAGGCTCGCGAGAGGCTGTGATTGGATTCCTGAGGGTTTAAAACGAGGGTCTGCGTAAAGCGGAAGTGATCCGTTTCCGCGTGGGGCTCGCGCGTGTACAACTCAAGGTCACAGCAGCGCGCGCTAAGGTGCGTGCTGACTCATATCTGGAGAGTGATGCAGCTCATGCAGGACGGCAGGATAAGTTTCCATTTGCAGTGTTTGCACGACTAAACGTCTTTAAGCGGCGTTGTGATGATCTTTCTGATCTATAAATGACATTACGATCGCTCGAAAAGCCTGAAAATGTGCATGGCGACAGCGCTGATGGAGATTATTGCATTACTGCATGACGATGCACAGTGATTGCACGCCGGTTGCCATCGCATGCAGTCGATTTTAGAAAGGTTTTATGACATCAACATAAAAACAAAGTCTCAATATCAAAAGAGACAAACGCGAACTGCCATGACACACACGTTTCCAGGACAACGTGCCCCGTGTGTAGGGAATTTTCAGGCAAACTTATGCGTGATAACGCGAGCTATGTTAACATTATGTAAAGACCATGCAAAGACCATGTGGTTGATCATGCAAACGTCTGATGATTTACAAAGCCGTGAAGAACACAGATTCGGACTGACTGAGGCGCTGTCTCGCTTACAGCGGTGCTGAACTAACCAAACTCACTGATATACAGACATAATACACAGAAACATGAACAACACAAACTAGATCCCTAGACTGAACGTTTTTCCATCACTTAACATACATTTATCGTAGCCACTTTGTTTTTATGCTTTTATATTTTAGGAGACTTAAATATTAAATACTTTAGGAGATATATTCATTATTATTTAAATACAGTGAATGAATAACCGAGGCAATGTGATTACTTTGGCATGTATGTGATTATTACCCAAATGTAACTCGGCGTGACATCTATTCGACAACATTGTTTCCACAGTGTTTATGGCCTAAATCACGTTTTGACCCTTAAAATGCCTGGCAAATTTACACGAAGCCCATACTGTGACGCATTGCAAACGTAAATAAAGCCGTTCACGCGTGCATGGCAATCACGTATTGTTTGTGGGACTTAAATTTACTGTGAGGTCCCAACCACATTGAAAACCCGGGATTTCAAATCTGATGTACTTCTTGAGATAAACATAAAGCTTTGGGATTTTGATAAACAAAAACAGGTGACCACTATTGGAATAACAGTCAACATAGCAACTTACATTAGCATACAACAACTGTTATGCTAATATAATTAGTTATGATACAAATATGATGTATAATGAAAAGACTTGATAACAAAAACAAATGTACTTTTAGACTTCACTGTATATAATTATCAAGTCATAACCTCGCAAAACTTTGTGCCAGCACCTGCATGCCCGCTGAACTTACCTGAAGTCACTGTATGGGTGTATGATCCAGTTGCCGGCAGATTTCACCCGTTCCTGCTCCTTCTCCACCGCTTTCTGGCTCCCGTACATACGCAGAGAGAATTTATTGACCCCGGGCTGCAGCATGCTACTGAACTGCCGCTGCATGAAACTCGCCTGGCTGCCTCTGGTTTCACTGTCCTCGGCCATGATCTGAGGACCATCTTCGGATTTGAGAAAGGTCACGGAGTTCCTGGGCTGCTGCTGGCTGCTGTGGATGGAGGAAGATGCTTTCCGACTCGGTGCGTTGGAAAAGGACACTTTCGAATCCTTCTTTTCCGGGACCCCGGTGGAAACGGGCGTCGTACCGGGATTCGAGGCGTCCTGCCCCTGAGTTAGAGAGCCGATCGGGGTGGTGGTTCCGTCCATGCTAGTCGTGGAATTGCAGGCTGCCCGTTTACTCCCGTCCGGTTTGGACATGATGGACCGCAGGCTCCCCGTGCCGGAATCCCGTCTGCATTCCCCGTTCTTGTTGCATTTCATGCTGGAAACCGGTGCTGTGGGATTGCTGCTTTCAGCTTCACCAGCAACATTACAAGAAGCCTCTACCGTCACGTTCGCCACTACAGTAGACGCTTTACCTCCGTCTTTAACGGTGTCGTGGCGACCCGCAGGAGCAGCAGCATCACCCGGGCGCGCATCTGTGCCACTGAACTGCTCCTGGTGAGCGGAGCTCCTTGACGCGGCCCCCCCTCCTGGCGTGCAGCTTTTAATCCGGATGCTGTTCCCTCCTCCACCGGCTCTCCTCAGGCGAGGATGCTGAAACTTAGACTCTTCCTCCGCCTCATCCGCCTCCTCCATGGCGACGTGATTGGGTTTCAGGTTCGACCCGGCGGAATCAGAGTTGGACTCGGGGCAACTCTTCGCGGCGCCGCCGCTGGTGCAGTTCCGCACTGCTGTGCTGTTATGGGCCGCTTTGTTTATCATGGCAACATCCGAACCGGGTGAAATCTCATTCCGGTCCATGTCATTGACTGTATCAGATTTGGTCTGTAATTATCTTTGCGGGAAACCAATCAGCGATAGCAGAGAGGGAGAGAGAGGAGGAGAGACCTACGTGACTTTTTTTGCCAGCAAATGAAACATCTCTTAGTTTATTAACTATTTGTTGGGTCAGTCTCCTTTTATTAACTCGATAGAGCCGATCAATAACATATTGTATGTTTAAACTACGACAAAGTGTTTAAGTGTTAAGAAAATTGCACCTAAAGCTAAATGTGTAAACAGGTTTTTATATATTCCGATCATAAAGGCGTTCATTTCATTGCTGCATTATTCAATTTATTGCTGGTTTATTCAGTTTCAATAATCAAGAGTTACTATTGCAGATCGTGGTAACAACATTGACAATTTGTGAAAGTGCACGGAAGGGACACCGTTATGCGTCCTTGCAGCGTTCACTGCGTAAGTGCTGACGTCATGATGGTACTTTGTTAACACGGTTGGTTTGTTTAGCGCATCTGTACGAGAACATTAAACGTCAGCCTGTGCTATTTATTGTTGATGTCACTATTTACATATTCACTTGAATTTATTTGTATAGGACTTATTTGTATAGGACCCACAGCCTGCTTGATAGAACGGCCCAATTAATGAATATGCTGGCATCACAGTTTTACCACTGACGTAAGCATGCATTCTTGTTTATGCAGAAACGTGTACACGAATAACGTCACGGGTACAAGCGGCTCAAATTCGTCAACTTTTCCCTTAAAACGCAGACGTCGTCATGGCTTTATGACGTCACAGCGGTAGAGGATGCGCTCAATGACATCAGACTGCAGCGTGGCGACACCTGGTGGCGACACACGCTAAACTACGGCAACGAATAGAACAGTTTTGGGATGGCTGCTGAGGTCATTCATCTACAAGAACCTGTTGAATGTCGTGAAGAAGTCACAACTTCTTGGCCCTCAATTAGTGATTTAATGTATTAGAGAAGATGTGACAATTTAAAACAAAATCTACCCTGCCACCCACGTCGGATCGTACCAGCCCAGAAGAGCTCTCCAACTGATGCTACAGTCATTGTCACACTTATCTTGGGGCAAAGCTAAGCACATCAGCTGCTTCTCAGAAACGGTGAGACAAAATCTTAGAAATACGAGAGACGGTCACGACATCAACCTTAAAAACAACAGAAAGCTCGTTTGTAAGAATCACAGCTGCAGCATTACTTCCACAAACACCTCCCAAACCATGTGCATAAAGCAGATCATCTACCTCCTCGATGCTGACCTAGTATGTTTCAGTCATTATCTCCAGGCAAGCCAGTGTCATTCCGACACTGATGCTGACGTGTGTGAGAGCAGTGTGGTGCAGACAGCGAGACATACCTTGAGAACAGCCTGAAGCAATGACATTGAAAGGTTGTCTGAGAGCAGCGAGGAGAGAGTTGAGACGTGTCCCGTGTCCCTTCACTAATAGGGCGTCTGTCCTCTAGAGGTCAGTGGGGTCATCGTGCTCCCTACCGCACAGTCTGCTTCCCGCCTGGGAAGTGGTTAACCTGAGCAGCACAGAAACAATCTCTCTCTCTCTTTCTCTCTGCAGGATAGAATGCCGGCACTCACTTCCTGGTATGACACATTTAAGCATGATGCTTTGGGGTTCATTTGCATAAAAGGCAAAGATCTAAGAAAGGAGAGGATTTCTGACCGATCTTAGGAGGTCCAGATCTTTATACGCCTGCAAACGAGTGTGTATTATGAGGTACAAAAACGCCTCAGCAGGGTTCGCACACTGTTTAAGCAATTAATTTGAATGACCTTTTTCAGGCATTTGTGATTTTAAGAATGTTTTTAGAGACTGCACTGATAAACAACAATAACAAATTTCTGCTGTTTTACAGGCAATAAAGGGACAACACAACAACAGATGTCATTTTGTCCATGATTATCAAAACACAGCAAAGCTGCAAGTGTAATACTTGGGGTTAAAACCGCTGTACCAGAAGTATGAGCTGAGGCAAGCAGCAGAATTATCTCTGCTGCAAAAGTCTAGTAGCTCATGAGGAGGGGCTTGTTTTTATCCAAAAACAGCTTCAGAATGTGTCTGGGTTTCAGTTTTGGGGATAAGATTCTTGAGGTTTCACAAACAGCCAGAGATTTTCAGTCAGAAGTAGGTCATAATGAGCAGGTAACCGAGCTCTGCTGGAGATCAGACGCTGGAATGCGTCAGGCGGATCAGACAGAGGATAGAAGCAGGGCGGCCCGCTGCAATTAACTGAAGCCATTCAGAACTATGAACTTGTGTCCAGCTCTGTGTAATGACAAGAGATGGAGGCATTCTGACTGACAGTCCATCAGCAGTACTGAGCATAATCAAATACTGAAAGACAGGCCACTAATCACACATAATGACTCATAAAATGTACTTGTCAAAATATTTTCAGAGAACCTCAAATCAATGGATAGTTTGTGTTGACTATCTGTGACAGCGGCAATGACAGTTTATATAAAACACTTCCTCATCAACAGGGATGTATCCACCTTCTCCTTTATTATGATTTACAAAAACAAATCATTCACTTAAAATAAGTTAAAAAACTCCCCATGAACTGAAAATCACTGAATATGAGCGGAAGAGTGTGAAGGCTGAGTGTCTGAGAGAATGAGAGAGAAAATGAAAGAGAGAGAGAGTAAGAGGGAACTGGAGAGAGAGAAATGTACCTAGATAAAAGTCTAAATGCAGGGTGAGAAAGTGAACAGATTTTTTTCACGAGTTTTATGGATGATACTAAATGTAGAAAATCATGTTGCCAAAGACAATCATACTTTTTCGTTTGTTCAAAGTTCTAATAATCATCGCAAAAAACAAATACTGTGCAAATAAATATGGGGGTGAGCTACACGCAATAGATCCTCAGTCTGATATTCTAAGATCAGTTGGCTTTTCACAATATGATGCAACTCAAAGTTTGTTTCTTAATATGACTGCATGGCTGCATGACACAAAAACAGTTCACATTTCACCCCAAAATCAACAGACAAAAATCTAAATGTAAAAATGCAAGTCTTCATACATTCGAAAGCAGTACGACAAATACTAGCATGATGTATAAATGTCCTCAATCGAAATCATATACATTTTGTCTTCACTACAATAATTAGAAAATGAAAATAACTTGGAAATAAGGTAGTTTGTCCTCTTTTTAATTTTGCGGTAAAATGCGACCTGCACGTGTTCCTGGCGGCTTTGTGAAATGCATCCAAATGCACATTTACACACTAGCCACTTTAATCGGCGAAATAAAAATCAAATATTAAAAAAAGAGCGGTTTGTTTGAACGCGTCCCTCTGTTGAAAAACCCAAAGTCTGAAAGTAAAAAGCAGTTAAAATCTCTGTGTCTTCAGATCTGGCAGTCATCTCCACATCTCAGCAGTTTTCTCGTGTTCTGCTGATTAAAAGCGCGTCACGCAGACAGATGCCGCCCGCCGCCCGCCGTGTGCAGTAAAATCATTAAAAACAATGGCAGTGAAGTTCAACCTTTTAAAATAAAAAAAACAAACGTCATCTGGAGGAATATCAGAGTGTATTTTCTCTTGGGGTTCTGCTGGTCCTGTCTGATCTGTCTTGAGGCTGGTTCCGGGCCGTGAGGACGTGTGTTAGTGATGTCACAGGTTCAGGTTAATGTACGTCTCTGGTTCCACAGAGTTCTCGGTCAGCTCAGCGCCGCAGTGGAAGTGAAACGGGCGGTTTTGTCGGCCAGACCAGCGGCGTGGGGCTGAGAGGAATATGTGTTGATGTGTTCAGGACGTGGGCTGAGGTCTTACGAGTTGTTGGTGGTGTTCTCGTTGCTTGGGGAGCTGGAGGAGGAAGAGGAGGAGGAAGAGGGAGAGAAGTTCATTCCTGATAGGCCGGGCGGATCCGTGGCTGTGTTCTGCCCGCTCAGACTCTTCCTGCAGACCGGACACGTGTCATGCTGAGAAACAGAGAGAGAGTCAGAAACGTGCTTGTAACTCACCCTGTCCATGTACCTGGTATGCTAGGGGCAGTTGTGGCCTAATGGTTAGTGAGTTGGACTTGTAATCAGAAGGTTGCTGGTTCGATTCCAGCACTTGCCCTTGAGCAAGGCACCTAACCCTCAATTGCTCCCCGGGCGCAGTAACGCGCTGCCCACTGCTCTGGGTGTGTGTGTTCACGACGTGCAGTGTGTGTGTTCACCCCTCACCAGTGATGGGTTAAATGCAGAGGTCACATTTCGGGTACGGGTTACCATATTCTGACGAATAGGTCACTTTCAATAAATCAAATAGTACAATTACGTAGAACATTTTCAAGTTACTTTCCTTAATAAACATCACAATTAAATGAGAACATGGGATTTTTTAGAAGTTTAACTACTATCCTGTTAACACCCCGTTCTGTCCTATGAAACACACTCGGTTCTCTTTAGAATCCTGTTAATTGTCTAATCTTTATATAAACATTTGAATTATTATAATAAGCACTTAAGCCTAAGTCTGACCTGACGGGTGCATTTCTTATGTTGTAGAATTAAAAACAACCCAAACGTGACAGTCCGCTGGCATTAGCAGAAATTCAATTAGCAAAGCCTCAATAAAATGAATGCGTTTTTAAAATTAATGTCACAAATAACTTTATCTGAATCAGTAATTAGCAGCTGAATAATGAGGTCAAATGTTTCTCAACACCTAATTTAACGTTTGAATTGGATGACATCAGAGAAAAGGCACCTACCTGTTCCAGCCAGGGAACGATACAGTCGTTATGAAAGAGGTGATTGCATGGCAGCTGTCTGACGTTCTCTCCTGTGCTGTAGTCTTCTTTACAAACAGGACACTCTAAACCAGCACCTGAAGCACAAACTATTTATCAACAGCTTATATGTCACATTTAATCACTATTATTTAATCACTATACTACCAATCAAAGGAACCCAATATTCTGTGCTAGCAAACTGCTAAACATTAACTGTGATGGTTTCTGGTGCAGTGATGGATCAGACTGTGATTGTTTTCTGGTGCAGTGATGGATCAGACTGTTTTCTGGTGCAGTGATGGATCAGATTGTTTTCTGGTGCAGTGATGGATCAGATTGTTTTCTGGTGCAGTGATGGATCAGACTGTGATTGTTTTCTGGTGCAGTGATGGATCAGATTGTTTTCTGGTGCAGTGATGGATCAGACTGTTTTCTGGTGCAATGATGGATCAGACTGTGATTGTTTTCTGGTGCAATGATGGATCAGACTGTGATTGTTTTCTGGTGCAATGATGGATCAGACTGTGATTGTTTTCTGGTGCAATGATGGATCAGACTGTTTTCTGGTGCAATGATGGATCAGACTGTTTTCTGGTGCAATGATGGATCAGATTGTTTTCTGGTGCAATGATGGATCAGACTGTTTTCTGGTGCAGTTAAAATGTAGAAATGTTAAACGGGTGCAATACCACCACCTACTGTGTTGGAGTGTCAGTCAGGTGCTGGTGCTGAATTATGATATTATCACTTTATTATATTTATGATATTATCGTGTGTGGTATTAACCTGATATGAATAATCATGGTTATATGATTACCACAGCTGGTGTGATGTTTGTGATCTTACCCACGTGTTCCTCTGTGATGCGAACTGTAGGGAGATTCTTGATCTTCTCTTTATCGGCTGGAGGGGGGCCCGTGTTTTCAAACTGATTTAATAACTACCGGAACAGAGAACACAAGTGTGCCGAGCTGCTCCACACAACATCTGTATACTGTGTTAGACTGACGTGAGTTTATAACCCTACTGTAATAATACACGTTATGTAATAATACAGTGTGTATACGAAGCCATTTAATTTAGACTACAGGCTCACAGCTCCACTGAAATACAACTTAGCGTGCTGTTTTTTTGCTACAACTTGTGACTAATTTACAACACAACCAGTGATGTCCGGCTGCAAACAGTGAAATCCTGTCAGCTGGTTCTTGTTGCAAAGATGCACAAATTTATACTGTACAAACTGTATAATCTATCCCCTAATCTATCCCCATATCTATCCCCACAGAAAACTTTTGGCATTTTTTTAATTAACAAAAAAAAAATCACCATTTAGTATGTTATAAACCATGCTTACATTTGTTACACATTGTTATACACATGTCATTATAAACATTTGTGTCCTCATAAACCATTTATTCAGAACCGCCCCCCCCCCACACAAACCACTATTTTCATTTAGTTTGCACACAATAAACATAATATATCAGCCAATCACACAACCCTATTGAGATCAGATCCACACATCATCAGCATCACAGCTCTGAGACGCGTGTTGAGTGTGTGTTGTATGATACCTGTGTTATGATGGCATCTAGTCCATTGGCACCCCATGCATAGTCCATTGGGTTTGAGTGCAGCATTCCCCTATAGCACACAGAGTATACAGAGCAGTTTACAGAGCAGTTTATAGAGCAGTGATCAGCTGTCTGTCATACACCGAGCATGATGTCAACACTGAGCAATCTCATGGTGACTCACCATGGCCCCATCCCCATGTTTGGCATAGCTGTAGGAGCGATGATCCCGTTGACTAACTGCTGAATGATTCTGTCAAACACAACAGTCACACACTTCTGTCATTCTGAACATATCTAAGATTTAAAGCAGTCAGCGGTAATGATCGAGCTTTTAAAGATGAAGAACACAGGCAGGATTGGAACACAGCTTGGAAAAAACATATTTTCTTGGCTCGAAAATACAATTTTACAACTTCAACCGTGGGAACTTAGAGTAGAGAGAGTGAGACCTTCACAAGTTAGTTTGCTATTTGAATGTAATGTCTGAAATTTTATTTGCAAAATCAAAGGCAAAACAGACAGACTGAGTGTGTGGCAGAGTTCTGTGCTCTCACCCCTCTAAAGTCGGAACGCCCTCATGTCGCACACCCTGCCTTCGGGGAACGTGACGCCCCCGTGGTTGTCTCGCCCCGTACCGCTGTCGCGACGCCATTTCTCGTTCTCTGCGGTTCTCCGCATCACGGTTGTCCTCTGTGGGTAAACCTGCCCTGAAGTCGAAGCCCTCGTCAAAGATACCCAACGCAAACTGCCCATAACCATGAGGGAACGTAAACAAGTGCTGGTCCACGTTCTGCTGGAGGAGAGACACACAGCAGCCATATTGAGTGCTGGACCCATTCACAGTAACACAACTGTGGCATCTTTCTGTGTTAATTCTTTATTATTAACTCTATATATCATTCTTTGAAAGACCTGCCTGTCATACAGCACCGAAATGATGATCAGGGGTGTGAACTCACCTCAAACGGGGGACGAGTCTGATCATTAGAGCCCGTGGAGGTGGAGCCATTCTCTGCTCTGGATAGAACATACAGTGTGTTATAGAACGCTGATGTATAATTGAAACATACACTATGACACGATACATTTATTACCATTTACAAGTTGTTAGGAACCGCACAAAAACAGTTTGTGATAAAAAGGGCCAGGCTGATATTTTTGAAAATACATTTTTAGACTTTGAGTAAAATTTGGTTGTTTCATTTCCTCTCATTAAATCTGATCTACATAATTAATTACATAGACTTATCTGTGCCAGATTTTGTAACCAAATCATTGCCCACCAGTCTGAATTTACACGACCCCCCCTCCTCTGGGGAACTGAATAAGACAGATGAGTTCCCTGATGTGGAATCTTCAGTTCCTGTTGCTCATCTGGTAGAGCATTGTGTTCGCAGCGCAAAGGTTTGTTTCCCACGAAACGCACATACATATAACGTATAGCTTGAATTTAGAGAAAAGTGTCTGTCAAATGCATAAATGTGAACGAAGCGTAAACGAATCTCTTACACAGGGTCAGACATTAGCTTGGCAGACGGACAGAACAGCATTTGAGTTTCCTGTCCAAAGTAATTGAGTTAATCAGCAGAACTTTACCTTCCCTCCTGTGGCAACTCTTCTATGAATCCAGACTCACAGCGTGGACAGATGTAATCCTACAAAAACAACACAGCTGCATTTTAATGCCACAAAATTCAAGAACCAACGATCACTCTGTCTGCGTGTTTGTGCTGATGACTGTATATACTCTCCTCCTCAATACTCTCATATAATCAATAATTTCAGTAGTGCATGTACGTTTTATCATGTTGATCATTCTTATTACATTACAATTTTCAGTTCACCACAAAATTAAAATTCTTCCATCATTTCCTCACCCTCATGTCATTCCAAACCTGACCTTTGACGTATGACTTTTTTCGCTTCTTTTGTGTTGCACAGAAGAAGGAACGTCAGGTAGGATTGGAATGACATGAGGGTGAGGAAATGATGGAAATGTTTTATTTTTGTGTCAGCTATCCCTTAAAAATAATCAAGAAAATGCAGCTTATGTTAAGGGTCATTCGTTTCATCAGGTTTAAACACATAAACAACTGCACAGGCAAATACAGATTCTGATTGATTTCCTTGACTGGCTTTAAAAGTGAAACCTGATGGAATCCATCGGAATGAAGGACTTAAGATGGTCCACGCAGAAGCTCTGTAATCTCTGTGCTCTGCATGATGAACTCCGGCTGACCCTCAGCGCTGATGTTCCTGCCTGTTTGAGTTCTTTCTAGAGGCACGGAACAATAACAGGAGGACAAGAGCACACAGAATGACGAGGAGCTTTTGTGAAAGCATTCATTCTCTCCTCTGTGAAACCTTACACAAGAAGCAACATCTGAAGATCCTTTCAGAAAGATCTCTGGTTTCATGTTTCCAGGTGATCTGAATGAAACTGAATGAAATGGATCTACAGTATGGTTTAGGATTGTGTCGTGGGTTATTCCCTGAGCCAATGGTAGTAAAGCTAACAGTGTCATAAGGTTACAGATTAACAGAGCACACATGCTTTACTACACTGTATACAGCAACAATTTGACTCGCAGCACGTGTTAATAAAAGTCTGTTATTAATTACTACAAACCGATATGCCCATTAACACCAGCTACATCATAAAAACCACCAGGGATCAGATCTTAGAGTCACGTGAGACAGCTCGTCCACAATTAAGCCATTAAAAATCGTTATCTCACCTCTTAAGATTGGTTAATCAAAATAACTAGCTGTTTAATGACAACCAGATTTCTCTTTCAAACACTTAAACTACAAGAACCCACATCAGCTACTAAACTACGAGACAACTAACATCTTAATGACCAACTTTATAAACTGATAATTATCACCGTTTTAAATATTTATAAGATGAAAAATTAAACAATCATAATCTGCTATTACAAAAAACTATAGGAATGACAGATTAGACACACGAATCACACGATGACATTTAATCACATGAATATATACAATATCACACAATATCACAAGTGTAAAAGCATCATCACAACCTGATACACAATAATAACTCATTAAACCTTAAATGATCTGCTGAAAATAAACACTAACTAGCAGGACTAGTATTAACACTAACTAGTGCTCGGTAAACCACAGGAAGCAAGGATCAGACAACATGAACCTGCCAGGCTCATAAGCAAGACAACAACAAAGATCATCATTTTTTAAAACACATGTTTTTCAATAAGTAGCTGGTAATACTAAACAGATGATCTCATCACCACAAGCTCTGTTCAGTCATCTAGTCAGGGCAGATGACTCAATCACAAGAGTTTTGAAAAGCCCTTTAATTTAAGACGAGTCCAATTAACCTCGTACAACTTCAATTAAATGTCATTTCGTTAAATCCCCGTTTTAAGACCGATTGTTGCTATTGGCAACCAGCAGTCTGTTAGCTCTTAGCACGGTTAGCACGGAGAAACGCTTGATAAACGATCGCGTCCGCTCCGTTACACGCACACGTACGGTCGTACAGCGCTCGAGCGGGACTCGTAAAGCCCGTAGCGTCTTACCGGGAGTCGAGGGCTGATCTCTTCCGAGCACCGATGACAGAAGAAGCGGCCGGGCCGCGCAGTAGCTTCCGCCATCTTCACTGAGGGACCGAATGAGACCGAGAACTGGGCGAAGTACGGCAGCGCGGAGGGACAAGCGACCCTGTGAGGGCTGACGTCACGCGTTTGCAAACATACACAATCGTCGTGTGATTTGGTTTAACATATGTTTTCATTCCTAAAAGAAGTCATCTTATATGAACAGAACTGTTGTTGTCATTTCCTCTTATTTCCTCCCAAATCCTCCACGATATAATTGTATCACTAATAATAAACTAATATTAGATATATATAGTTCAATACCTTATTTTACGTAGACTCCTCTAAAAAGTGTTAAACCACAAAAATAAAACTACGAAGGCGTGTGTCATGAGTTATTTAGTTCACAGATGTACAAAATGAACAGAACTGTATTAAAAATAGTCTAATTATATGGGGCTCATCCAGCAGAGGGCGCTAGAGTCTTATTCAAAACTATTCAAAAATATTATGGGCATTATTGAGAAAATTAACTTACTATTAAATATTACTGGGTGACATCTTAATAAGACGACTAAGTCCATAAAGAAATTCTCTGAATTCTAGCAACACAAATTATGGCGCTGTAATGATCATTTTTGTAATGAAAACTTTCAAATTCTCAAAACATGTCTTTAGAGTTTATGTTTGGAGAAAATGTGTTTTTATTAGAAGTATTATAAGCCTGAAACCCATCAGCAGATGCATGGGAACCCTCACACACCTGTCAGATGGGCTGTGATTGAGGTCTGACTGATGAAAACTCTTTCCGGTTCATTCCGACTCTGTCAGTGAGCAGAGCTGCAGTAATTCAACCCCTTCAGTCTCGTCACAGCTGTAGAAACACACAGCACAGTATATGTGTGGTGCTTTATTTCAACAGAGTCTCTGTGAATAACAACATATTCATGAGGAATGTGATGAAGTCACTTATAGTCTGTATTCACATGGAAAAAATAAAGAATTAGTGGAACTGGCACTGAAACGGGCAGCTGACTTGACCTGGCAGCATAACAGTTGTAAGAACATTTTCATAACGTTTCCATTAAGGAACTAAAACGTTAAAGATGTTATTTTGAATGTTCTAGGAACGTTCAAAAGCATCATCATTATTGCTCGGCAAGAACGTTACTTAAACTTTTAAAAAATGTTTTTCAAATGATGCACTAAAAATGGTAGAAGTTAAAAAAGTTCTACTAACGTTATTTCAAGAACATTTTTGATAAATTTGAAAGAACTTTTAGAGAACGTTCCCTGCTAGCTGGGATATTCATAAGGAGTTTGTATTTACATATAAAGATTAAGGAATGAGTAAAAACGGTCCTCAACATGAATTAAATGTTTCTTTCAGTAAATCAAACAGTGACTCAAGACATCAGCACAATATTTTCCCAAAAATATTTAGCAAACATGAAATCAATGGCAGTATTGACTAGTCATTCTCTTAACAACGTAAATCATCAAAAAGAGAAAAAACGTGATAAAGACACACACATTGTTTTCTGGAAGAAGACATTTTTATAAGAAAATGATCAGATCATGACAGAACACAACAAACAACATTTCTTGATCATCAATACATGTACTATTGTGATTTGAACCATTTTGCTTTCACCAGAGAAATGTCTATGAAATATATAAAAGAACTATATACAAGTGTGCAAACTATGGAATATGTTTTAAAAACAATCCCTGCTGACACTGTAAGAATTAAAGGCAGGGTGGGTGATTTTTTTTCCAGAAACATTTTTTGTTATGCTGGTTGAAAGTCTCTTCACATCCTGACAGCAAACACAAAGTGAAGTGATCTAAATATATTTATATACATATTTATCTTCTGTAGAAGGTGCAGGACCATCAAATGTTCGTCCAATCATTGCATTCGGTCTGAATACCATGACAGGATGAAATACTTGCCTGTCAAACTATATATGTGCATTTCTTCCGGCTAGCATGGACAGTCCTCTGCGCCATGTTCATGTGTTCTGGAGTAGGCGTGGCTTTGAAGGGAGGGCGGGATCTTATGGTTTCAAAGCTAGCTTGCTATTGCTAGCCTCTTTGAAATTGCTTACTCTACCTTTAACAAGCAATACTGATAACTTATAAAGACATTTTAAAACATATTTGATCTTATTTTCCAAAAGGCGAGTCAAAGAAAGCACAATATGTAAACAGGAAACCTTTAGATTATGCGTTTTAAACATATAACACAATGAATAAATGCAGAGTGAGTTTGGTCCCTCGTCTCTAATGAGTTCTTCAGTGCAGTGATGGGGGGGGGGGGATACTCTGCCCTCAGATGAGACAGTTCATGCATTTGACTGTTTTGCTGCCGTAGTCCAAACATTCGGGTCCGATACACTCACAGCAGGCGTTGTGGAACCAGCGGTACTTTGATCCCCCCATTGACTCACAGTACTGCTTACACTGGCGAATGGATACACAATCATCAAAGTAGACCACCGTGCACATGGCATCTGAGGAATGAGAGAGAGACAGATGAAGAGAGAGAGACAGATGAAGAGAGAGAGACAGATGATGAGAGAGAGACAGATGAAGAGAGAGAGACAGGAAGGGATTATGTGCACGTGTGAGTCAGAAGAGAAGGTGAAAGCAGAACCTCTGCGGTCCTGAAGTTGCTTATTAAAGAACCCGTGAACTTGCTTCAAGAACAGAGTTCTTTATCCCCTGTTGAGGTATTTCCTAATAAATCGGCCGGCCTGAAAACGAATGAATGTTTGGCCATTTAAGAATATCGACTGATACGCACGTCTACTTGCCCTGGTAGCAGAAGTTCACCACTGTCTGCAAAATCGATACCAGAAATCACTACAATGTATCATATTTAAAGCTGCAATCCATAACTTTTGCCTCTCTGTCATCATCTCTGTTTGAATTATAAAATTGCAGGTTACTGTACATACTACTCATTATGTATGTTAATGTCAAATGAAGCCAAGCTCAAATTATATATCATCACTATACATTTCCGTTATGAACCAGGGTACAGTAAGGAGACCGTTCCAAACACTGATCTGTTATGTACTTGCTTAATAACTGATTTTTGTTCATTGTTAATCAAGTTCGAATTATGGACTGCAGCTTTAAATGTCGGCATTACATCTGCCAACAGTCCTGTTCCCTATACATCAGCGTTGGCCAATAAAAAACTCACATATCAATCACAATTAAATTATTTTATTATTCAGTTACAGTATTTACTTTAAAAGTTTAAATGATGAACGTGCCAATAAAAACTTTTGTACTTCTGCATATTTACTACAGTAAGAGTACCTACCACCATGCACACTGCTGCTGGGCAGAGACACATTGTGACTCTGGCTGTCAAGCGTCTCCAGGAATGACACAAGGTTCTCGTGATGAGACAGCTCCTCTGCGACAGGAAATGACACCACCATCATGTTAATGGGGGCGTCGCCCTCGGTCAAGGCTCTGAAGAGCGACGGGATTGGTCGGTACAGCTCCTCCACGGTGCTCTTAGAGGTGGCGGGACTATCGTTGTAATTTCTGGGGTTGCACATTCCTGTCAGACAGGGGAGCTTATCTTACTGCACAGTATTACTGGGGGAAATTTCAAGACCTGTGATACACCTGTATCACATCCATTTTTTATTTTTGTCAATAGTTGACTGTATTTTGCTCTATTTTTGTAATATAGCTACACTGCCGAGTTCTGACGGACTGCATTTTGTTTTCTGTTGATCTGCAATGTGTTAAAAATGCCACTAAACCGTTAGCTTCCAGATGAACGCGCTAAACAGCTGCCACTTGTGGTACCTCATCACAAAGAACAGAATCTAGTTTAATCCAGCAGTGTGTTATGACTTCATGTGTATAATTATTTTAGTTAATCAGGTGCTAAACCGAAGCAGAACACGCATGCAAATAAACAACGTGCAAATCGGCGGCCGCAATTTATTCTTTTGTGAGTGAAATGTCAACACAAACAGTTGAACTAGATTACAGCGACAACACGTTAAACTTCACAACATGACTGTCGACAGCAGCGTCACGGCGACCGTTTGAGAGATAAATGAACGTGGTAAAAATCAGATAACAGATGAATGTTTTAATGAGGAACAGGCTGCAGCAGACGTCTTGTGTTTTGCATTAGTTTTGCAGTGAAACAGCTGGTTCTGATTTCGAGAACCGTAGCAGGTTCTAGCCCTTAGGAACAACAAGCCAGCGAGAGGAACGCAGTCCCCCTTTGCCCATAAACGAGTGTTTGTAAGAGAAAAATCTCTAGAATGTGATGTTGTTGTCCTAGTTTTAAGAAACGGCTGCTTCGTGCATTATGTGTGTGCGGCATGCTGTGATTTAAACAGGCTGTCTGTCTGATACACCGAAAAATCAAACACAGAGGTGCCGAACATTCTCTGTCATTCACTGTTGTATAAGCGCCTTATTCTGGATTGTGCTTACGTGGTACGGTACGTTTTGCTCTTCTGTTCTCTCTTTCTATAGAGCCTGATACTTAAAGCTGCAATATGTAACTTTTCTCCATAACAAAAATCTGTTATTAAGCAAGTACATAACAGATCAGTGTTTAAAATGATCTCTTTGTCTTACCCCGATTCACAACGGTAAGTTTATAATAATGATTTATAATTTGAGCTGTCGGGTACGATTTCCCAGGAAATGTCAGATTGGCGTAATAATGCATAAAGAAAAGAATGTAAAGTAACGTGTAACTTTATGTTTCAAACTGAAGTAGAGAGACGAAAGTTACCGATTGCAGCTTTAACTGATCCTGAGTCTGTTGAAAGGTGACACACCAACATCTGGATCATCACACCTGACACTTTATTCTGCAGTCTGGTGAGTGGACCAGTCATAATATTTACAAGTTCTCTCCCTGAACTTGGAATCAACCAAACCAGTTAACATAACCTGA